>JAODUO010002356.1:5000-27500 GCA_025642075.2 Ridgeia piscesae
CAACACACACACACACACACACACACACACACAACACAAACACAAACACACACAAACACACAAACACAAACACAAACACAAACACCAATATGATAATGTGTAATATCATAAAACTGCCATTTTAGAACATTGGCAGTTTACATATGCTGGAAATTAAGGTTGAGTTGAGATGCGACACTTTATATAAAAACCAAAGCCATAAATTACGATCACTGGTGATTAGTATTAAGATGTACGATCACTTAGAAATGGGTGTAATAAACTATGACTTACAGATTTTTGAAAATATCCACTACAACGTTAGTACAGCCATGGTAATCATAACACCTGTAGACATCTGGCATGGAATCGATTACATTGCTGTGTAATATATTACTATTATTTAATTTCATTCCTATTACTATTCTAAGATGGATGCCACACATTGATCAGATTAATTAAATGTCAAAAGTATTATATATGAGGAATTTATATTAAATATAATTATCAATAAAATTACAATATGAGGTGCAATGTTTCGGTCAATAAGTCCATGCCAGGGGTAATTATGTACGGAGTACCATACCTGTTGCGATCGAACCAACAACTAAAACCGAGATATTAGCAGCTATCATTGTTATAGACGTACATTTTGTTTGATAAATATATTCAATTACTCTAAAAGTCAAGCTGATTATCTTTGTAAGACTATGGTCATTTCTCTCTTGGCCTACGCATTGTCAAGGGTAGCGTAACAGCATTTCTGACTGATAACATATCGCAGCGATAATGTGAAAACAAATTGACGAGTGTTCTGGATAATTATTCCAACTGACAGATGAATATCAATTAGTAAAATAAAAACATTCAAAAAATTGCACAGTGCATTCTGGATATGTAAAATGTAGCTAAATTTGAATGACGTCTGTGGTTTCTCGATGCACACACTAAAATATCAGGTACAAATAATGCAGTGAAAGGAATATCAGGTGAGCGTATCTCAATATCACTTTACCATAGTGGTAATAGCATGTTATGTGTACCTTAAAATTGCCATAACTGCTGTATGCGTTTTCATGAATCCTGGCATGGACGTAAGCGAATCAGGGTCCATTACACTTACACTATTGTGTTCTACTTGTTAAGTCTCATATTAATGCGTTCGTCATCTTTTTTGGACAATCCATCATTACATGCTGATTCTATGGATGGGATTCGTCTACTGTCAGTCTGCTCCAAGGTTCTACTGGAACTATAAATCAATAGTGGTACTTGTAGGCACGTATCCAAGAATGCCATGTCATTAGTTTTATGAAATGCCCTCTGTGCCTAGCAGTTAGATGTCCTTTGGCACAGTGGGTGGCTGGGTGCGCACAGTGGGTGGCTGGGTGCGTGCTTGCTGGGTGTATATATATATATATATATATATATATATATATATATATATATATATATATATATATAGATAGATAGATAGATAGACAGACAGACAGACAGACAGACAGACAGACAGACAGACAGACAGACAGACAGACAGACAGACAGATAGATAGATAGATAGATAGATAGATAGATAGATAGATAGATAGATAGATAGATAGATAGATAGATAGATAGCAGGGATATCTACGAAAGCATGTTGCAGATGGGAGTCGTATATCATAGAAACGGTGGCGAGGAAGATGCAGTGCACTTGCAGGAGGACCGCAACAGGCCGCAGGAGTGGGAGAACATCTGACTAATGAATGCCCACCCAGATAAATATGCAATCCTAAGAGTTACAACTAAGCCCATCAACTCTTACTAGTATATTCACAACCACAAATTGTCCCTAGCAATAGACTATGACCCTAAATCGAAGCAAGAGAAAGCAAGACATAGACAAAAGGAAACAATCCCGGAGAATGGCTACACAACACTGCAAATCACCTAGGCGTAAATACCAATAGTAAAGTGTACTGGAAGCACCACGTAGATGCTATCACAAAGAAATAACATCTTCACCTTTCTTAGACGTAACACCAGCAAATGCCCGAGAACAGTCAAATCATATTGTTATCAAATATATGTTAGACCAACACTTGAATGCGTTTCTATTATCTAGAACCTCATCACCAAACAAAACATAGACACACATGGAATAGGTCAGAGGCAAGCCACCAGATATATGCATAATGTATACAACTCTACACAGTGACTGGCGGCGCCACAGTTAACCGAATGCAATGATCAACAACTTAATTGGCATTTCCTAGAACCATGTAGACAACAGCTAGGCTCACTGAATCCAGGTTCATTATGATGTATACAAGTTTGCACGAGTTTAGTTGACACCCCTCTACACACACACACAGCCAGCATGTCGGAACTGACAAATATCTACTGAATTGTTTGAACAATGGTACATGCAAATATATTAATGTACTCACGTAACAAATTTACATTCAGATTATCAATGTTTAACACATTACGGAGGTGTTAACAAATTGTTTAACTAAAATAAACAAAATTGTTTTGGCATATTGAGCACAAACATTCCAATGGAGGTTTTGTATACACGAACTGCGGCTACTTAATTATGGTATAAGTATTCAGGGAAGGTGACCAACTGAACAAGACTATTTTGTAATATTCAACTAGAGGACTATGTCTATACTAACATATCGTTGAGCAAGACTAGTAGTACAACACAAACTAGTTTTGCCAGTCAATATAAAGGTTGTTTTGTATAATTCATCAATGTTACCATACATTAATGATGACCAAATGGCAAGGCGTTTTAACTGTAAAAGAATAGTCCAGCTACAAAAAATAGAATAATATGTTTAGCGAAATATAATGCACATACTGAGCCGTTATTAAAGAAATTAAATACGATTAATGTTACAGATATGCTGAACTTACAACATGAATTGAAACTATATGATAAGTATGTGCACAAGACATTACCAGTATATTTGCAAAACGAACCATTTAAATTAAATGAAACAGTCCTCACATTTAGAACACGAATACATGATGGATAATATTCATACGAATAGGGCTAAATACTTTGAGAAGCGGTGCATTAGGCATGATATTATATTCCTAATAAGCAATACTGCATTTGACATTTAAAACAATTACAACGTACAGTTTTACAGAATTAAAACATTCTGTGCTCTTTACTAAACTGTTATATACGTGGACAGTTATAACAATCAATATACCATTTTATTGTGTTTTATTTTTGATACCTCCGTAAATGTACATATACTAAGTACTCTTGTCTAACTGTGATATTATAATAATTTGCTAGTTTCCAAAATAATTTAGTGTACTAACTTTGCTGTTGTTGTACATTTTTGTTGTACAATTTTGATCCCAGTAAAAGTGTATAAGATAGCCAACTATATTTAATTGTGATTTACTAAGCGGTGTGGCTGCCACGAGAGCGACCAAAATGGTCTTAGTGACAGTCTCCTCGACCCATGTTTAGTTTATCTACAGCAATAATTCACAATTACTAATGTTAATTTTTCTGTTATTTCTTATTTAAAAACACGTGCACGCAATTACTTGTCATTTTAGTGCATCGCGGCATTAATGCAACATTAGATCATAATTGGAAATGTAGGTAATTTGTTGAACATTGTGTTATGTCTATTTTACGATTCCGTGTGTGTGTGTGTGTGTGTGTGTGCGTGTGCGTGTGTGCGCGTGTGCGCGTGTGCGCGTGTGCGCGTGTGCGCGTGTGCGCGTGTGCGCGTGTGCGCGTGTGCGCGTGTGCGCGTGTGCGCGTGTGCGCGTGTGCGCGTGTGCGCGTGTGCGCGTGTGCGCGTGTGCGCGTGTGCGCGTGTGCGCGTGTGCGCGTGTGTGCGTGTGTGCGTGTGTGCGTGTGTGCGTGTGTGCGTGTGTGCGTGTGTGCGTGTGTGCGTGTGTGTGTGTGTGTGTGTGTGTGTGTGTGTGTGTGTGTGTGTGAAATGAGCACAGTAATGGGATTCCACAAATCCACGTTAATCGCTAGAGGCGCTGATACACAACTAGACCTTAGTTGCATATCAGCGCCTCTAGCGACTAACGTGGATTTGTTTGCATGTTTTGCGAACGCTTGTTGAAATCATCCTTTTCGTATATATGAAGGGTAAGCAATTAACTGTGCAGGCGAGTAGCCAGCGGTAGTTTGTATGTGTGGGCATGCCATAGGTGTGGTTAATAGACAGAACAGCATGTCCGTATGTGTGGTAAATTGTACATTACAGTTACCAGGTGACATGCACTTACTCTTCAAAGTGGATGTACACACATATGTGTAGGCTGTATCATATTTTCCTGCAAAAACATAGTTATAACAATTTTAATGTTTATTTTCAGTTTGTTGAATAAAATGCATAGAGTATAATCTCACATTACACATTGTAAACACATAATTCGAAACAAGTACGTCATGTTAGCAAAATATTTACCAATACTTGTTTTCACCACGTGTACAGTGAAAACACAGACGTAGCTACATGACAACACAGGCTCGTGTACCGTTGTAGCGCTTACATTTTTCCGGGCGTTAAAAACGTTTCGGTTGACGTTTCTGCGCATGCGCAATATATGTAAAATCATCAATGTGCAGCGAAAAGACAAAGCATTTATGCTATCAATATTACGGGTTGCTCATTAGGATGTATATAACCTCTCAGCAAAGTTATTTGTCGCAAATTAACACGAGGCAAACAGGTTTTGAGGCATATTTTGATAGGAAGCGTAAATCACGTGACAGTAGTGCGCCATAATCCGTGACAGTCATTTATTTTAGAAAGACGTAATAATTTATTGCATTGAACGACATTTTAAGAAACTCTTCACAGTAATCATCACAGGTAAGTTAACGAACAGCTCGTGGCATTTATACCGAAAATGCTTTGTTGTTTCGCTGGACATAGGTGATTTTACATTTATTGCGCATGCGCAGAAACGTCAACCGGAACGTTTTTAACGCCCGGAAAAATGTAAGCGCGACACCATGTAAACAGAGGTTGTCCACGTTCGACACGTGGTCGTTGCTCATTGGTCGAAAAATGTCCTGATAAAACGGCAACAAAAACGTCAAAGGTGGTGAGTTAATTAAGCCGCGGGATCAAATAGTTCGCCAGACAAACATTTTCAAATCAAACAATGTTCCATACCTGTATCAATTGTATAGGCAATATATATATATATATATATATATATATATATATATATATATATATATATATATATATATATATATATATATTAAATTTATATGTGCATTACATATATGTATATAATAGCCAAACATGTTAATAATTGGATGGAGATGTGCAGTTGAATACCTAAGCCTTGGGTCCGGCGTACTGAAACGAATTTATTGTTACTGTGTGGATTATGGAGTTTTAAACGTTATCATGAACACTTTGTCAGTCGCTACAGTTCTTTGCTGCTTTGTTTGCATCGGTAAGTGAACAACATGTGGGTGGGAACGAATGCTTATAGCCTTGTAGCCTACATTGGCCTGAATTCTAAAATTACAATTGGAAAAAAGCCTGACGGCTCGATTAATAAAGCCAATGTCATGGCCCGCCAGTCGAACACGCTCGTGAGTCGATCATTTAACTTAAGGATATCGCTTGTAATTACCGCCTGTTGTAACAAACACTGCGCAAACCAGGTACATTTGCCAATCTTATGCAGAATGAGGTTTGTGAAGATATATTTTCAAAATTAAATAACTTATTACACGAAATACTCAGTCATTGGCCGCCATTGCGTAATGCTAATGGTCCCTTGGCTGTGATTGTGGCTGTGGGGAGTGTGGCGTGTTTAAAAACAACATCTACAAATAACTCAAAAGGGCGGAATGAACATACATAATATCGGTTGTATTATCAGTATGCCGAAGGCTTCCTTGTCCACTTGCTATCTGGAGTTCACTTTCTAATAGCAATGTTGTTCAGTTTGGTTAAATCTTGTAATTAGTGCCACCACCGGCACCGGGTTAACATTTCGACTCGCGACACGGATATTTCACATTTGACTTGTTCGCGCGACATCGGACATCGTCTCGATTCGATGGGGTATATTGTTTAAGTATTTCTCTAAAATATACATTTTTGACAATTCATTTCCATAAGTGGAATACAATAAGGATATGTAGAGTCTATTGATGACGTAGCGTCTGGTCGGACGATAGACAGGCCGATGTCGGCCGAATACACGATAGTCGCGGGTTCACGGAATTCGCTGCACGTCGAGCGAAAATGAAGATGTCTGTTTGGTTGGTCGACGGTAGACGGGTCGATAAGCGTCAATAGACGTAATCGTAACGTACGATATCTCGTCGGAAACTGAAAGTAAACGTTCTTCGGCACATTCTTCCGAATAAAGTTACTTCGCACCAGTCGCCATGCGACGTTCCATCGTTCTTCCTGGCTTTACCAGCTTTCGAACTCTCACTCTGCTTTTAAGGGGGATCTTTACTAGTCTATCTTGCCAGCGCCCAGATCGTCCAGCCGTGTGCAATCGACACACACACACGCACGCACGCACGCACGCACGCACGCACGCACGCACGCACGCACACTCACACACACACACACAGTATTACATAATACCATACCTGTCTTTCTCTCGCATGTCAACCAAACTAAAGGTTAGGAAATAAGATTAAAAATACAACAACAAAAATAGCAAAGATGCAATCCATGTATTTGATCCAGAAGCGTCCAGTTTCTCCCAGTTCCCCATTCCTCACTGCTTCTCTGATTTTGACTATATGATCGCGAAGATCCACTAAGTGACTGCTTCAATCTCCACCGTATAAAGCAAATTCCGTGTTTGATAAGTTGGCAGATATAGTGGGGGCCGTAATACCTCCAGGGGGCTTTATGCCAAGGGCATCCTGCGTAATTATTTGAGGAAACAAAGTCCAAGTTTCGACCCGTAGAGATGCATAGCTGCAAAATGAGGTGTTACATGCCATATGATCAAACAGTTTAATTTTCGCGTCCGCACAGTCCCTGAGCAGGGTGAAAACACACTGACCTTGAAATGTACCGGTGACCTTGACTTTCTGAATAATTAATGTATATAGCAGTGTCCACAACTAAGCTTAATAACATTAAAAAAATATTAAGTCAAGATCATTGTTAGTGTCGATGCACTACAGATAGTAGCGCATTAGAAGACCGGACATTCGATAAAAAGAATATATGTGATTTAGGGGGGCGCTTTATGGTTTTCACCCACAACAAGCGTAATTACATGAGGAAACAAAGTTCAAGATCCGACAACTAGAGATGCAGAGCTGCAAAATGAGATACTGCATGCCATATTGTCACGCCAAGTTTGATATTTTCTCGCCGCGCAGTTAATGCGCAGGATAGCACGCAGTGACCTTTACTTTTATCATTACCTTGACCTGCAATATATTTAAAATGCGCACATCAAACTGAAACACATTGAGAAACATTAAATCGACATCTAGATCATGATTATTTTTAGTACAATAACGATAGTAGCGCATTAGAAGACCCAACATATGATAATTAATATTTAAGTGATTTTCCGCTTCACCGAGGAGCGACCCGAGCTTATGTGTCATGCACCACTCTTCATGTATGCGCTCTTCATTTATGACCACTCGACCAAGGTACGAACGCGAACAACTGACGAAATCCATCTTGATTGCGTACTCGACGTACAGCGATAGCGTGGCGTCGGCTGGTGGAAGTGCCAGGTAACGGTAACTAATACGGTAAATAATACCGGGCTGACGCTGTCACGTGGCGTTGTGCCGATTGTTATCGCGAAACAAAGACGATCGGCGCGGCTCGAAACAAACGAATCATTCGCATTTCCGACTAGGCGATGACAGTTTGGAAGGTATGTAGCAGCTTGTCCCGACGTATAGTATCGAAGGCGCGACTCAGGGCGATGCCGAAGAAATCAATCGCGCTGACGCTGCGTTTTCACACGTAACCAGCCATAGCCGAAGATAACGTCCGCAGTGCTGCGTGCACTCCCGAATCCAGATTGTGTCGCCATATGTATTCGTCAACTTTCTGCGCGATCTTAAACGATAAGTGACAGTGTATTTCTCAGTATTGAGAATAAGGCGATCGGACGTAAATTCGTCAGCGGACCAATCGGTTTGTCCGGCTTCTGTAGTAGCACGAGCACACCTTTGCCTGGGTTGAACAATTCATGGTCTACCGAAGCATCTTTGGAGATGCTGGCAATCGTGTATGCTACAAGACCAGTCGCGGATTTGAAAAGATCGGCCGTTATGTACAATGTTGCACAAAATGGAATAAATAATATACATGAATTAATTGACAGGTGGCTATACCAGGATTGAGTTAGATCCACGAGGTTGTGAATATAATGTAATATTGTTGGGTAATAGGGAGGAAATCTTGGTAAGCATTGCACTGTTGAAGTATGCATACATTTAGGCAGGCGGTATGTTATATCCAATCTAGTTTAGTACTTCATGCTGTATAATATTGAATTAATTGATAAAATAAATGTCGCTTATAAATAGTATAATGAATTGCCATTATAGAACATAATTCACCGTGACATTGTTTAAGAATTTGTCATATTTTGCCAAGATGTATTATCATCATCCAATTATGTATGACGATTCCAACAAACTCCATTGATATATTATCACCAGTAATCTCATATCCACTTGTGTATGACGATTCCAACAAACTATATTGATATATTATCATCAGTAATCTCATATCCACTTGTGTATGATCATTCCAACAAACTATATTGATATGTTATCACCAGTGAACTCATATCCACTTGTGTATGATCATTCCAACAAACTATATTGATATGTTATCACCAGTGATCTCATATCCACTTGTGTATGATCATTCCAACAAACTATATTGATATGTTATCACCAGTGATCTCATATCCACTTGTGTATGATCATTCCAACAAACTATATTGATATGTTATCACCAGTGATCTCATATCCACTTGTGTATGCAAACATTCCAACAAACTATATTGATATGTTATCACCAGTGATCTCATATCCACTTGTGTATGATCATTCCAACAAACTATATTGATATGTTATCACCAGTGATCTCATATCCACCTGTGTATGATCATTCCAACAAACTATATTGATATGTTATCACCAGTGATCTCATATCCACTTGTGTATGACAAATTTATATAAATCCCTGTGCAGAGGCACACATTTTAACACTTTGTGCATTTTGTCACTTTAACATATACATTTTATGACTTAACGAAATAGCGTTGTGTTTTGTTGTAGTGTAATATTATTGATAGGTGACAAGATACAGTAATTGTGACATAGAATCAAATGCATTGACTATAAAAAGAGGTTTAATAGTGCAATGGCTTAGATACCTAGTATATAATGATGGGTGAATAATAATTATGCATTTTCAAATGAATGAATACTTCTTGTTATGACTTGGTATTTCTAATATACATGCATTTCCAGAATCAGAGCCCAAATGTACGACCAATGTAACAGAAAACAAAGCAATGGCTGGAGACTATGTCGAGTACAGCTGTGAAGTGAAGTAGGTACAACGGGGATGTTCTGAAGATGAATCTAGCGGGAACAGAGCAAAGTATACACACGTTGCTAAGTTGACGCCACCACATATTCACATCTTCACTTGTCAAACTTCCATTTACCATCCAAAGCCAGGCACAGTGGGAGGCAAAGCAGCAACCAACAATGTTCTTACTGACTGCACATCGCCATACATCACTGTTTACTGTAAGCTTGGGTTATACCTCATGCATACTACATTATTTATTAACGGTTTCAGTGAACTACTCTCATCTACTCACTATTGTGTTGTGTAATTGTTCAACCATGTCAATTTATAACGTGATACAACGAGCCAAGCATGCCTAACTTAGAAAACATATATTATCTCAGTTACATATCGCCAAAACTGTGCATATTTTGTTATGTGGATTCAGATAGCCACATATTTGTTTCTTTGTCAATGTGTTGACCGTTTGCAGATGGTCCACGATTACTTTTTGTGGAACCTGCAGAATCTTATTATCCTTACGCCAAGGTCAAAATATGGGCTGACAGCAATCCTCACACACAGTTCTACGAATGGTTGAATACAGCTACAAATGAAACACTAGGCACGTCGGAGACAATAGCAATACCGCCATCTATGCGTGGACATAATTCCATAAAAGTTACTGTATGTAACAGACTGCCACTTTCACCAATCAAGTCAGTCTGCAAAGAACACCATTTGAACATCACAGTCATAAGTAAGTGAATTTGTATCTCATGAGTCAAGGAATAACTGATAATTTGAGCATCGTTTAGTGCTATTTGGGTTCGAATACATTTTATAGAAATACATTAACGATTTGATGAGTACTGTGATGTACATTGTTAGAATCATGTAATAATTATAATAATTCAGCCTTATAACAGTTTACTTTAGGGTACAGCTTACACTGGTCAATTGTTAATTCTAGAGTGTTACATATCATTCCACCGTAATTAACTGTTGGACTGATCTCTTTGATTTATTACGTCTGCATAGACTGACTAGATATGTTTGCTTGTTTGGCTTGTGGTACGAATGTAACGTACCACCAACACCCACCATCGGAGTCTGATCATTCAACGGCTGTTCTTATCACCACATACCGACAGTAATTGAAAACGCTAAAGTCACGATAAAAGATGGTCAAAACGCGCGCTGAAGCTCTCCAATCATGCCTTGAGTGCACCGATAGGGACATCTTTTAAGAGGAATGTCCTGCCAAGACGATTACTCTGACATTGTTACTGGTGTGATTAGATGTACAGGGAAACAAGTTATTTTAAATGTCCATTCCCAACATCTTGCTGAACGATTACTGACCTGTGACACTGATCTCAGTCGCCATGAAACATTTTGAGCGAATAATACCCAGGCACCTGAAGTGACCCACCGACACTCTTCTGCACACGCACCAGTTTGCATTTCATGCAACCATCTGATGACGATGCGGTCGCTTTAGGCCTTCACTATATTTCTGAAGCACATGGAGAGGCCAGGAAACAGTGCTAGGATCTTGTTCATTGACTTCAGTTCAACATTCAACATCACCATTCCATGCTAGCTGTGTGAAAATCTTTCACTGTTGAATGTATATCCTGCAATGTGTCATGAAGCCCTTACCTACCTAATATTCCGCTTGGTTTACTACTCGTTGACTTAAACAAAGCGTTTGATAGAGTAGACTACGACACATTGACAAACGTGTCACCAAATGGCAAACATCATTCTTGTGCCAACGCAAACAGCGAGTGGAGATCAGCAGTATAAACTCAAAGTACACTACTATCAACGCAGACGTATCAGAGGAAACAATATTAAGCCCCACATGTTGTGTGCATCATATATATGATCTACGAACGTCAAATAATACGTAGACGATTGCACAATATTGGAATCATTTTAACCTTTCTGCGTCGACATCGGCAGACGAAGTGGTTCCATGCACTACCATCAACAAACTGCGCATATGATTCAAGGAAAAAACCGCCAGACATCCCATCCATCTGGTGAAGTTTTGCGAATTCATCGTTCTCTTCGCTACGTAATCCAGCTATTCGGTTCTACGACAACATTTGATCGTCATGCCAGCGAATGTGTGGCTTAACACAATAGCACCTCGATCTTCTCAACATAGCTTGATGTCGGCGTCGTTGACGCCCGAGTAAAATTAGCAAACCCAATGCATTTATGTAGTGTTCAAAATTACACAGTTCTAGGATCAGAGCAGTAGGTCTAACTACAACATTTGTTGCGCGTGTCGACACCTTATGTTGTGTAGTGTGCTCGTATGAACAACTTCTGCTGTGTAGTGTGCGCGGTCTTTGAACATTTATAGTGTGTTGTCCAAACACACAACAAAATATATTGTACACCCTGCTTTAGATTGTCCGTGATTGAGACGCCAATGTATAGGCCTATATTTGTTTGGGATGTTTTTAGCATTTTGTGTTTAAGGATGTACGATGTTTCAAGGGCCGATTTGGTTTTCTTTGGCATTACTCTGATGGCCGTGCACTTTCCTGGATTGCATTCTGTCTGCCAGCCTTTCTCCCACTGCTCCAGTGATGACATACCTGACTGGAGAGCCTGCTGGTCTGGTAAGCAGCTGGGTACGAGAGGAGTGTACGACATCTGAAAGATCATAATTGTACGAAAGGAAATTAAGAGGTCCTAGCATAGTGCCCTGGGGCACTCCGGTCGTGACCTCCGCTTGAGTGGAATGTATCCCCTCCAGCGTTCTGTTGGCCAAGAACGATTTAATCCAGTCGAAAGTGTTTTCCCGAATGCCATTATAGTCGAGTTTGTGAAGAAAACAACCGTGAGGCACCTTGTGGAACGGTTTCTGAAATCGAGCAAAATGACGTCAACTTGGTGACCCACAGCAAGCTTGATGTCAATCTAGTGGACTGTGACTACAAGCTGTGAGTTGCAGGAGTGTCGAAATCCTTGTTGAGAGTTGCAGAGTACCTTGTTACTGTCAAACAAAACTTGTTATTCCATCGACGGCGGTCTTAAGTAGAAAGGTTGGAATCGAGTCAGAACCTGTTTTCTTGCCAGTCTTCAGGTCCTTGAGTAGTTTAGGGTTTAATGTTGATGTTCTGCATCGGTTCAAACGGGTTGACTCTTGCCTGGCATGTTGATCAAGTTTTCGTTTATAAACACATATATGAATTGCTCATTGAGTATGTGTTCATTTCTGCAACTATCCCTTCTTAGAAAGTCAGCCGTACGAGTGTCGATAAAAAATAAATTTTGATTTTCGGAAGAGAAAACATACGGAAACCACTAATCCCTCCGCTTAGCGTATGGTTGGAATACATCGGGGAAAAACTGACAATCATGAATGACCCTTTAGTTCAGATTTAATTCAGTCAAACTGTCGTTGTTATTGTATACAACAGATCATCTACTCGTGCCTGTTCTGGTCAGCCCTCGTCATACCTATTTGTATGGCTGTCTTCCCTTCGGAGCTTCGATCTTCCCGTTTTCGTCTACCTGCAAGCCACGCTCTTTTCCCCAGTCTTTCTTTACCCACTTTTCGTAAATGTCCCACCCAAATGAATCTGCTTCCAACTACTTTCCTCTTTTTTATATCGTTCCTTTCTCAATTGTTCATCATTAATCCCCTGCTTATAATCATCATGTCCTAAAGAAATATTGCTACCTAAGTGTTCAGGATATATATATGTATATATATATATATATAGATATAAATCGTATATATATCCATTATTAACTACCTAAATAATAGTTATAATATGTGCGTAAAAAAAACTGCCAAAAGAGATAATGGCAATAAATTAATGTATATATATTATATATATATATATATATATATATATATATATATATATATATATATATATATATATATTTGACGTTCTTACGATCATACATAAATAATACAAGTGACTATTTTAGTAACCATAATATAAATAAATGTTGCGCCTCAAACCATATTCAGACCCCAGTGGCATTACATGCATATGACAGTAACAAGGAGTATATATATATATATATATATATATATATATATATATATATATTAATTAATATTTAAATATGGTTTGGGCGCAACATTTATTTATATTATGGTTACTACAATTTGAGTGCAGACCTTTATGTTATTTGTATGTATCAATAGTGTTCATATTGCCTTTTCTTTGCTATTTCGGGAAAGAAATTAAAACCCATGTTCGATCCACGCGAAGTCACATTGCAATACTGCTCTCTACGGATAATAAGTGCACAGTTAAAATATCCGATTTTCCCTTTGTTTGAGACCAACGTTAACATTGTTACACCTTCTCAACCGCAGAAATTGAAATTGCTCTCAATCAAATTACATTTTGGGAAAGTACTAGGACTAGCCGTGGTATGAACATGTACACGCTGCTAGCACGCCTTTTAACTCTAAGTGAACGGGTTGTTAAGCACAATGATTTGTTTGCAGTAAAACATATCAGGGACTCTTGCGAAGATGATAGCGAATGTCCAGACAACGCAATTTGTGACAACAAAGCATGCATGTGTGAACTCCTCTACATGCCAGTATCTGAAGACAAACTCGAGTGTTTTCGTACGTATATACATGAACGAGGATACTAACACACGGGCACTGGGGTTTTGGTGGCGAAAACGAATTCTAAACCCTGATAGTTGATTGTAATCAATAACTTGTTGATGTCCATGTGCGACATATTTAGACAGCATAACTGTTTGACCTTTGAATTGCTAGGACTATAACAGTTAATTAATTATCACTCAAACATTACTCTTGCCATGACGGAAAAGCAGTTTGAAGAACTTGCACAGGCTTGCTATAGGTAACACAAACGTTTTTAACACTATTATAAAATTAATATAGTTCTCATCATGAATGATCACCAAATAAGAGAAAGCATTTCTAGACTGTACACGTGCAATTTACTGCTTCACGGCCTCAACAAACGCAGCTAAAACGACTCCAGCGATCACAATACACTGTTGCCAGACTTGTCACGCTCTCCAGGAAATGTACTCACATCACACCTACCCTCAAACAACTACACTGGCTAGCAATCGAACAGAGAATCGTATTCAAAATTCCATTTCCATGCCTACTTACTAGCGTAGCCTTGTTAAACCGTACGATCCACTTCGTGGAAATATGAGCTGTGCAAACAATCTGGTATTAACGGAACACAAATCTAAAAATCCCTGTGTAGAGCGATCGTTCACCGTATCCGCAGCAAAAGCATGGAATACACTTCCAAACAACATCTGAGCCAGCGCAACAATCAGGATCTTCACGACAGCACTGAAAGCTCATCTTTTCAAAGCTTACTTTGAGCAATACATGTGGACTTTTCCTGGACATGTTCCGGACGAATTGACTGTAAACATGTTATGAAACTAATTTAAAACTATTTTCCTATTAATACAAGCAGCTGTTGTTTTGTTATTGTACATACATTTTTAGAAACATTACTTTATGTTACACTGATAATTATGTCACCGTTTTTATTAATACTATGATGAATGGTAATTATATTATTTTTTAAATCTAAAATGTCGCTTTATTAACATTAATAGTATTGTTTAAGCATGATGTTTTATATGTGTTTGATGAACACAATAATGTAAAACCGCCATAAGTGCCACCACGTGACGGATACTGGCGTTATAAAAAATTACATTATTATTATTACACGTCTTTGCTATATGCATATGCCAGCCAGCCGCCTGCCCGCAATCCCGCCTGCCTGTTTGTGTCTGTGACATCTGGAGTTCAGTTACCTGTTACCATCCGCAAGCGTGTTGAGGCCACATTCTCTAATACAAACCAATGCAGCATTATGAGAACTTGCATGTGAAATATGAGCTCTTGCTGTAAATATGAAACCAAAATAATGAGGCTTGTCGACCCTATAAAGTAATATGATTACTTACTTACTTTGTAATATGAAGCATCTTCATATTCATTGTTTTTATTTAACAACATTACGATATAATGCAATCTAATCGTCGTTTCTAAACAGTTTCTATCAGTTCCCATGGGCTGAATTAAGTCGAATTTCGTTGTGGAAAAATCTATGTACATGGAGTAATGGTGTTAACAGCTTTGATTACAACTGAATTAAATAATAATTTTTAGTAAATGCCTTATATAATTATTATGGTTTCAGGACGTTATGGGGAATCGTGCCAAAATCGTGAAGACTGTGGAAGACAAGCTTGCAGGAATAAAATGTGTGGATGTCCGAGCGACAAGAAGAATGCAACGATCACAACGTTTTATGGACAGAAGTACTCCGTGTGCACTTATGAGAACGGTATGTGGTATATATATATATATATATATATATATATATATATATATATATATATATATATATATATATCCACAAATGAGATACTTATACAGTTTGGGAAATTGTTGGAACTGTGTACGTGATGTGTTGCATTTTTATTTTAGCCATCCACGGTAATGTTTCTGCACTAATCGAATCCAAAGCAGGATGCGTTAATTAGTGTGAAGACAGTTCATTAATCAAATGTGCTACTAACTAACGAATAAATGTTCTATAATATATCGGTTAAATTAAAGGGACATTTGAGAGAGAAAGTCAGCAATAAAAAGGAAGACCAGTTTGTTTTTGTTAACATTCAAAGTATGGGGAATCCCCCAGCACGTCCAGTGCTCTAAATGTGCCGAGTACCCTAAGATCATTCAACGAATTACTCATTTCAACGGCGAACATAAATCGCTACACAAACTCATATATATATATATATATATATATATATATATATATATATATATATATATATATATATATATATATATGAGTTTGTGTAGCGATTTATGTTCGCCGTTGAAATGATAGATTCTTTGCATTTTGGCGATATACAGCTCAATATCAAAATTGAAAAACATATACATACACATATACATATATATATATATATATATGTGTATGTGTACTTAATTATACATGTGTATGTATATGTTTTTCAATTTATATATATATACATAAACATTTATAATTAGGTTCATTCAAAGTATATCAAATATTCACGATGGACTCCTCGTTTAGCAACGGTGGACGTCAAAGAAAACGGCGTCTGTGACAATGAAGTGACGTTCTGTGAGGCCAACTTGATATGTAGCAGATGCCCTGACTCGATGGGGGAAACCAAGTGTATCCGTGATGGTAAGTCAACAATTAGAGTGATATCCACAACTACTTTCTATATTTTGACATTGATCAAGTAGTATACGTGATCCAAGAAAACTTCCATAATATTAATTACTGCTAGGATGTACTGATGAAATAATATAAGAATGAGTAAGGATTCGTGGTGGTTATTTATCAAATCCGCCAATTATAAAGGTAGGTGTAACTGTCGCAAATGATGGAGGATGCTAAAGAGGAGGATTTCGAGGATGATAATATAGAGGATGTGGCTATAAACGGAAAGGGCGAAGGCATGATGATGTCCTGGAGAGCTTTGTTGATCATTATTACCTGGACGAGTGGGATTAGGTAAAATAGTATTTTTTTAATTATTATACATTACCTACAGTTATAAAATAACATAAACCTTACATTCACACTGTATTGTTTATAACTGCTCTGACTATTGCTAATGATGCCATTCCTTGTAGCATACCTACAATTACTTTCACAAACATTATTTAATACACTAATTACCTTTTGAAAGAAATATAAATGTCAGTGTTAGCAATGTTACTTTCACTAGACACCATCACTGGAATTGGAACAACGTGAGGGCCTCCCACTGAGATAAATAAATTCACTCTAAATTACGCAATTACCAAAACGCATATCCTTGCAATTTGTGTTCCTTTCGTGTCTTTCGTTTGTGGTTTATACCGTATATGTGTATAGCAAAATTCTTATACAAATACACAAGCATAACAATATTTTATTGGAAATCAAAGTACAGAGGTCAGTCTACTCAACAGAACACAACACATCTATACGTTCTATTTTGAAGCACATATATGTGGCTACAATTGCAGAAAGTGTTGTCATGCACACTGCAAGAACTAAATGGCATCTTAAATGTTGAACATGTTAATGTTGCAGTAGATCTGCAGTCAGGACTAAACATGTGTTATACAGGTTGATGACAATGATATACAAGAACATGGTATCTCCATTCTTAATGAGTCAATCACATTGCTCGGAGAGTCACCATTGGACAAAAGGAAATTCAACCAAGGAAAATACACCAAGGAAAAGGATACGAAAATTGGACGAACTGTACATACAAAATTAAATTATTGATACCAGATGGTACCAGTCAACGATAGGAAATTGAAGAAATAGCAATGGATTTCCAAGAAATAGTGGAATATTTGAAGGTAACATACGACACTTGAAAATAAGAGTGAAAAGGTAAGGGTATTGACAGTTGTAACCATGTTGTGGGGAAAAAACCATTTCTGACCACAGTTAAAGGTTTCGGTGAACCCTTCCACATGGCAAGGATAGCTTGGCAATTACTAAAGAAGAAAGGATGCCTGTCCGATCCTAGCCACAAAGCTGGTAAATCGATAGACACGGAAACTGCGAATGAAGTTAAACCAATTTTATTTCCTAGAGAATGTCAGCCGAATAATGCAGGAAAAGAAATACTTTCTTGTTGTTGTCAATCAAGAGGACGGGAGGCGAGAACAGAGACAGAAACATCTCATTCTGTGTAATTTGAAGGAAGTATTTGAACAATTCCGGAGTAAAAATCCTCAAACAATGGTTGGATTTTTTAAATGTGCAGAACTGCGTCCATAGGAATGTGTGTTAGCAAGCAGTAGTGGCACACATTCCGTGTGTGTTTGCACTTTACACAAAATGTGAGGCTGGTGATGGTTGGAGCAAAGCTCAGTCACCTGACTGAGTGTGATGACGTTCCCCTGCAACATTACATACACTGTTTATCAAAGCGGCAGTGTAACCCACCGTCACTGGACTATCTTCTCCACAAGTGCAAACGTTGCCCATTTGGTGAGATCTTTCTTATTCTGCTGCTCAATGAATGTCACAGGGGTTTGTTGATGAAATTCAGTACCGAATTTGGATAACAACTATGGTCAACGTTAGAGACCATCCATCAGTTACTTGATGAATTCATTCAGACTTCCACCAATCAGCAGGTCATCCTTCATGATTTCATTGCAAAGGTACAAACATTGTGCTACCGAGACCGAGACAACACTTCACTGTTGTAATGCAAGATGAGGTTCAGTCATATCACTGGAACACTGCCGAGCTAACATTCACCCTTTCGTTTGTTACTGGTTGGAGAATGGAGTGTCAAAGCATGTGTCATATGTTACAGTCTCAGAGTGTCTAACACATGACACCATGACTGTCCACCTATTTCAGCGACATCTCCTGACATTTCTTGAGGATTTGCTTGGAGAGAAACCATGGAAAGTGTTCTATGTTTCACATGGTTGTGCAGGTCAGTACTATAATTGTAAGTACTTCATAAACTTGCGCCACCACTCAGTAGACTTTGGTGTTGAGGCTGAATGTCATTTATAGCTACTTCCCATGGCAAGTTGCCGTCTGATGGCGTTAGAGGTTTACTGAAGAGGATGGCAACAATGGCTAGTATACAGAGGCCATGGCAAGACCAGATACAGACCTCTTCAGCTGTATGAGTTTGGAAAGCAAACTATTTCCTTCAATACTTCAATACTTCACTGTGGGAGATTGGGAAGCTGAGGGGAAACTGCTCGAGAGCCGCTTAGCAAAGGAGCGGACCATACCAGGGACACGACGGTGGCATTGCTTTCGTCCTGTGTCGTTGATCTCTTTAATTGTGAGTGAATTCTTTACCAGCATAGACACACGACATGCAACTGACAGCTGAAGAAAATCGTCAGGAAGTTAAAGGTTATGTCACAGTGCTGCATAATAAATGTTATATAATTACGTAAATCCTAAAGGATGTAACTGCGCACGATCAAATGATTCTTGCTGTATAGGTATGCTTCAATATATAAACAATAAGCGAAATCGGAGGTTACATATTTTGTTTTGCTATGTCAGGACAAAGGTCAAACCATTTTTTTATGTTTTAAAAATTGTGGTAAGTGGATTATTCTCTAAATAGGTAGGTAATTGTAATAGCTTTAAAAGGACATTAACATCACATCGATAAGTCACCTAGAAGTGGCATTATGACATTTGGAAAATCGTCAGTTATCAAAGTCAGGTCAAAACTTTACCTCTATCTATGGATGTGAATTCGGTGGGACGCATAGACTCATGAAAATGAACCAACACACCAAGGTTCATCGAAATTGAAGGCGGTCATGTAAATTCTTCATTCATTTCCCGATGGAATAACCCCATCTGTTCATAGCGTTAAGGAAATTGAAACAATATGTATTTACTCTTGCTAGCATTAATAGACAGTTTGCTTGCTGACGACCATTCAACACTTTTTTCAAGTCATGTTATGTTAATGTGATGTTATCGAATTCATCTGATGTAGATTTGAAGGAGCAAAATGAACTTGTTAAGGTAGAATCATCGGCATAGAATACCGCATTAAATTTATCACTGGCAAGATGAGTATCATTTATGTATAGTTTAAATAATAAAGGACCTAACACCCTCAGGCACAAGTAACCGATATGAGTACAAATTAAAAAACAAATTTATGTGATGGAACATTTCTAGTTTCGCTCTTGAACACCTATGTTTGCAAATGGACTAGTTATTCAATGTATCACTCACTATAATATAGTACATTTTGAGTACGTTGAGAAGACACTCCTCAACATGTTCTCTTTTGTTCAGCCAATGTCACCTCTTTAGCCCATAAATCATAGTTGATGTATAATTTAGCCACAGAAATATATAATTATATATATATATATATATATATATATATATATATATATATATATATATATTGTTTCTATGAAATATGATTCAAAAATGAACATATTTGTAATGCTATTGTTATTATGGCAACAATAACAATATTATTATCACTCTAAAAACACCAATCCATTATGAGCGTGCGTGCGTGCGTGCGTGCGTGCGTGCGTGCGTGCGTGCGTGCGCGCGCGTGCGCGCGTGCGTGGTGATCCTTCCTTTCTTTCCAGGAGTCTCATCCACGTGTTGTAAAACTCCAACAGTCAAGAATAAGAGGACATACTGTAATGTTGGCACACAGAGTAGTACCGGAAAAAGTGACAACGTTATTAATACATTGTTTTGTTCTCTACTTCAGGAGCGCATCAACTGTCCGTGGGCGTCCTGGCGGTGTGTGGTATCTTTGTGACTGCCGTTCTCAACACGTTCTACTGAGAGGCGCTAGTTGGATGCAGTCTCACGAGCGATACAGAGAAATAGACAGCGATCTTTGTCTTCAATGTTTACGTCTGGTAAAACAACGGACCTATAAGAACGTTTTGTCATCCCTGGGACGTTTCTCCAGAATATAACATTTTAAGCATTAAAACAATGCTTGCAAGAACATCATAATGGTTCATTATGACATGTAATAAACTCCGTTTTGCGCACATGTTCAATTAGATATACATTACACACACACACACACACACACACACACACACACACACACACACACACACACACACACACACACACACACACACACACACACACACACACACACACACACACACACACACACACACACACACACACACACACACACACACACACACACACACACACACACACACACACACACACACACACACACACACACACACACACACACACACACACACACACACACACACACACATATATTATTATAAACTGACAGGAACATGTCCTCTAGCACAATTTGGTTCAATTTGGCGTATATATATATATATATTTTAATAACTGCAGCTATATATACAGCAGGATCACTTTTTATTGATGCACTATTCACCTATGCAATATGCATATATAATATGATGTTACGGCTCGTTAAATCCTGTTTACTATTTCTGACTTGTGGTTTATTATGAGGGTGTGCTCTAATCCAAGCAAAAGTTCCATGTTGTGATAATAAATTGGGTGTTAGTCTGTTTTCGTAGCTTAGGCATTTGGGACACAAACAAACACGTGAGTGTAGTTGTGTTTATTAGGGACGAATGCTTTGCAGAACACGCAAGATGCTGTTTAATTGAAAAGATCAGCCAGAGGATGAAATGGCAAGTGTTTTAATATGTCCTAAGAGCCATACAATATAAGGACTTACTGTTTGTTTGTAGACATTCGTTTGTTGACATACCTTTGTTGTGTCGTTTCTTGTCTACTGCCTTTGACAGATACGCGCGGTCAGTTGTCACTTGTGTTGGTTAATCTTTGTGCACTGATACATGTAATTAATAAATGTTAAAACCGTTGCTGTTGTGTTTGGCAGTATCTCTATTTGGCCGATTTACTGGCTTGTGGTTGTTGTAGAGACACGTAATTGTATAGCGCGTGAATGTGTTGTCAGGAACCTGCCGACGCGGCGGTTGTCTACGCCTACACAAAGATATATTGAGTGATACAGCTCCTCCGTCATTGACCTCTTGGAATATTATCATGTGTATTTTTCTTTTAACAGATGCTTAACGCATTGCCAAGACACGCGAAAACTATTCTGCCTTGATTCATATCGATACAATTGGTTCCCCATTATATATGTCTAAAAAAGTATATATAGATTAATTGCAGTCACACACTATATGATCATCATCCGCATACCATGTATAAACCAAAGATAAAACTAGTCATCACGATATTGCAGAAATGACATCTATGTTATAAAACACTTCGTTCATTCTCCTTATGTGGACACACACGTCCGCTTCATGTTTTTTTTCGTAAATGTATTCAGCACATTTCTGTTGTTCTCCGAATCGCAGTGTTGCTGCATGCACAATACTTTATTTCTG
>JAODUO010002357.1:0-16798 GCA_025642075.2 Ridgeia piscesae
ACCGAAGGGGCAAAACAAAAAAATAAAAAAAAAATAAAAAACACACCAAAGCAACAAAAACAAAAAGGGAAACCAAGAAGACACCAAAATCCCCCACGGGGGTTTCGAACACATAATTTTTAAATGCTGTAGTTAAAGATTTAAGGTTTATGATTTTTTAAAAATTTTCTTAGTTTGGTATAAAAGTTTTTAAAAAACCCTTTAAAATTTATTTGGAAATATTGGGTCCCAACAAAACCGGTTAAAAAAAAACCCCCTTTTTTAAAAAATTTTACCCACAGTTCCCCCAAAAAATTAAAACAATTTAAAAAAACCCACCACTTAAAACCAAAACCCCCCCAAAAAGGGACATTTTAAAATAGTTTGGCCCATACGTGTTTTTAATGGTAAATTTAAATGTTGGGTTTGGTTTTCCCATTAAAAATTTTCCCATTTTTTTTCAACCCTCTTCCTCCTCCCGGCCCCGAGCCCAAACAGGGCCCGAATAACCAAAAAAATTGAAAGAGCAAAGTGTTTTTTGGTATTAAAACTTTCAAGGTTTTCCCAAAAAATTATCCCACCGATTCCACCCTTTCCCTCCTCCGGGGAAAGGGGGCGCGGGGGAAAAAAAAAAAAATAACAGCTAAAAACAGGAAAGGAGGCCCAAAAATTTGGGGTTTTTAATAAAATAAAAGGGCCTAAAAAAAAAGGAATACAACAAATTTGTTTTAAGGGAAAAAATTTAAATTGACATTTAAAAATTTTAATTTAAAAAATTTTAAACTGAAAATAAAAATAAATTAAAAACCCAAAAAATTTTTTACATAATAAATTAAAAAAATTATTTAAAATAATAATAAAAATAAAGAAAATAAAAAATTAAAAATATTAAAAATTTTTTTAAAACCATAAAAAAAACGGGAAAAAAGGTTTTTTTCTAAACACACACGGCTAAAAAGGTAACACACAACCGGGAATACAGGTAACAAAAAAACGTTTGAATAAGTAATTTAAACCCCCAAACTGAAATTTTTTAAAAAATAAAAAGGTAAACCCTTTAATTTTTTTGGTAATAATTTAACAAAAAGGTTAAGGAATTACCCCAATTTTTGGTTACTTTTAATAACAATACACACTTTGTTTTCATAATTTTAATTTTTAAAAACCCTATTTTGCATAAAGGTAAAAAATGTGAATAAGGTTTAAAAAAAAAAAATTTGCCCATACGGTGACACCAAAATGGCTGAAATAGGTGTTTAAAACCAAAAACCTGGCTAAAACGGTTTTTCCCCCACGGCGAGGGGGGGAAAAACACCCCCACTGGCTACAACAGGGAATCAAAAAGGGGCGGACATTTTGGGGTCTAATCACAATTTTTACAATTTCATCTACCCAAAAACCGGGAAGGAATACATTTCCCAAATTTTACATAAGGGAATAAAAAAATTTTTGAATAAAAAAAAAAAAAATTTTTACATAAAAGGTTTCAAAAATAAATTTTAATAAGGTAAAAAAAAATGATTCATAAAATTAAAAAAAATTTGACTTGACATAATTTTTAATTTTTTTAAAAATTACAAAATTAATAATAAACTATAAACATAAGGGTAATTTTAAAAATAAATAAAAAAATAATAACCAAATTTTCTCAAAAAATAAAAAAAATTTTAATAAGTAATAAAATTTCAAAATTAATAAAGGAAAACTAAAAAACCCTAATAATTTAATTAAAAATTGAATTGAAAGGTAAAATAATTTAACATTAATAATTAACAAAACAAAAAAAGGGCCACACACACGACGGGAAAAGGCCCCCCACACCCACCCCCGGCCACCATACAGGAAAATAACACCCCAACCGAAAAAACCAAATTTACAAAATACACAACAAGACAACAAATAAAACAACACCCAAATTAAAACGGAACAAAAACAAAAAAAAACCCCAAAACCAACTCCCCAAAAAGAAAAAACAAATGGGAAACAGGAACTAACCAAATTTTTTTAATTTACATTTTAACTAATTTTTAAATTTTGAATAGGTAATAAAAATTTAACCTAAATTTTTTGAAAAAGGGCCCCCAACATCTGTTAAATAGTAACCCCCCGGGACATTCCCGGTCCCCAAAAACGGGAAACGGAAATACACCCATCCCACATACAGGAATCCCAAACGATCAAAGGGTGTTTTAAATACAATTTTTAAAAAGGGTTGTCACCCCACCCTCTCTGGGAGGGGGCAAAACCCGGGCCCCCCAACATAATAACCAACATTTTGGACATCAAATAATAAAAAATGTTAAAAAATAAAAATTTAAAAGGTTTTTCTAAAACCCCCCTTTTTCAAAAATAAAAAAAGTGAAAAAAAACAAAAAAATGGGGAAAGGTAAATAAAAATGGTGAATACAGGAACTCCAAAAGGGGTAAATACAGGTATACACCCCCCTGGCGACATACAGGTAACTACATAAATCTGACATACTAATAAACCACTCTACTCAGGTAACTACAAACACTGCTGACAAAAGGTACTAAAACCCTCTGAATAAGGTAACTAACCAACACTGATTGACATAAGGTAATAAACAATGCTGACATAAAAACTCCCCACACACCTACAACAGGAACACACCACACACGGGCTAAAACAGGAACCACACACAGCGACAACAGGTAACTACACCACACACTCTGACAACAGGACACACACACACTGTACAACAAAACTACACCACACACGGGCGACAACAGGAACTACACACACACGGCTAAAACGGGAACTACACCACACACACGCAAGGGGGAAACCAAACACGGCACAACAGGAACTCCCAAACCACGCTGCATACATTTAACAATACACTGATGAATACAGGTAATCACCCACCTGACTGAAAAAGGTATAAAAACTGCTACATAAGAAAAAACCAACACTACTGCATACAGGTAACTAACCCCTACACTGCTGACATACGGAACACAACATAACACATAAGGAATAACCCACACTGGCTACATCAGGTCTAACCACCCCCTCTACAACGGAACTAACCAACACTGACTGACAACAGGAACAACCAAAGATGACCAAACTAACCACACACTGCTGACATACAGGTAACTAACCAACACTGCTGACATACAGGAAACAAACCCAGCTGACATACAGGTAACTAACCAACACGGGCTGACATACAGGTAACTAACCAACACTGCTGACATACAGGAAACTAACACACACTGCTGACATAAGGTAACTACACCACACACTGACAATACAGGAAACTACACCACACACGGGCTGACATACAGGTAACTAACCACACATGCTGACATACAGGTAACTACACCACACGGGCTGACATACAGGTAACTACACCACACTGACTGACATACAGGAAACTACACCAACACTGACAATACAGGAAAAACCCCAACATGCTGACATACAGGTAACTAACCAACACTCTGACATACAGGTAACTAACCACACACTGACTGACATACAGGTAACTAACCACACACTGACTGACATACAGGAAACAAACCCCAAAACACTGACTGACATACAGGTACTACACCAACACTGCTGACATACAGGAAACTACACCACACACTGCTGACATACAGGTAACTAACCACACACTGCTGACATAAGGTAACTAACCCACACTGCTGACATACAGGAAACTAACCAACACTCTGACATAAGGAAACAAACCCCCAACACTGCTGACATACAGGTACTAACACCACTGCTGACATACAGGTAACTAACCAACACTGCTGACATAAGGAAACTAACCAACACTGACTGACATACAGGTAACTAACCAACACTGCTGACATACAGGTAACTAACCAACACGGGCTGACATACAGGTAACTAACCAACACTGCTGACATACAGGTAACTATACCACACACTGACTGACATACAGGTAACTATACCATACACTGACTGACATACAGGTAACTATACCATACACTGACTGACATACAGGTAACTATACCATACACTGACTGACATACAGGTAACTATACCATACACTGACTGACATACAGGTAACTAACCAACATGCTGACATACAGGTAACTATACCATACACTGACTTACATACAGGTAACTATACCATACACTGACTGACATACAGGTAACTATACCACACACTGACTGACATACAGGTAACTAACTATACCATACACTGACTGACATACAGGTAACTATACCATACACTGACTATGTATCGCAAGGACAATGTCTCGCTATAGTCAGTCACCTTGAGAGTGAAACCTTGATATTGAAACCTTGAAAGTGAAACCTTGAGAGTGAAACCTTGAGAGTGAAACATGTTAATGGAATGTTTTTGTGAACTTACAACACGAACCATCCGGAGTGGGGCCAACACCCCAGGGTCACAGGACGCGACGGCAAAGGGAAACACTAACTACTTTGAAGAGCAACAATACCAGCTGAAGGTGACTAGTTCTGTTAACGTCTCAGAGATGTCACTGACACAATGGTGGAACTTTTATGTAGAGACATATGTGAAGTGATCAGCTGGTCCATTGGCAGCTTTCCTGAAACAATTCAAAACTTATCTATTTCGGGTGCATTGTCTGCCTTGATGGCACTGGTTTATGTTTTATTGCATTGACTGGTTTTAAATTGTTCTATTTGAAACTGTATTTTTACACCTAATTTATTTATTTTATTTATTCATCTTAGCGTATTTATTATTTATTTATCTTAGCTTACTTAATTATTTATCTTAATAATTTATTTGATTTTAGCTTATGTATTTAATTCATTTATATTTTAGATTATTAATCAACACATCATGTTAATGTGAAGCGCTTTGATTTGGTTGGCATTTAATTACTTAAAGCGCTATATTAAGAAACAGAATTATTATTATTATTATCACAAGAGGCGTCAAGTAAAGCTCCTGGTCCAGATGGCATTCCAGGCCGCTTACTTAAAGAGTGTGCAATTGAGTTAGGTCCAGTATTTCAGCCACTGTTTAAACAGTCTGTGGATATAGGTGTGATTACAACCATCTGGAAACGTCTGTAGTGGTACCCGTCCCTAAAATGTCATCACCGTCAGAGTTAAACCATTTCAGACCTGTGGCCCTAACGTCCATCGTCAAGAAATGTTTTGAAAGACTGATTTTGTCTCACATTCTCCCACAAAAGACCCACATGTTCAATCTCAACTGGACCCATATCAATTCGCTTACCGTTCCAGAAGAGGCACTGACGATGCAATAGCTTGCCTTCTACACAAACTATTTGAACACATGGAGACAGCTGGTAACTATACTCGAATCTTATTTATAGATTTCAGTTCAGCATTTAACACAATACAAAGGCATGTCATGATTGATAAACTACAGAAACTAGAAGTTCCAGCCGCACTTGTTCACTGGGTTTTCAATTTCTTAAGTAATCACCCACAGTGTGTTCGAGTGGGTGACATAAAGTCACCAGTGCTTGTTAGCAACACAGGGGCGCCTCAGGGTTGTGTTCTGAGTCCATTTTTGTACACCTTGTATACAAATGACTGTCATAATGTTGATTCATCTACACAATTTGTGAGGTTTTCTGATGATACAGCCATGCTCGCTCTTTTGAATGATTTTGCCTCATACCAGTCATCTTCAGTGGTACGTTTCTCTAGTTTAGTTGGTGCAGTAAAAAATTTCTGCATCTGAATGTTTCCAAAACGAAAGAAATGTGCATCGACTTCCGTCGTAATAGAACTGTCATTAGTCCTATTGTTATCAACGGTGAACCTGTGGAACAGGTTGATTCATTCAAATACCTTGGTGTTATATTAGATGAAAAATTGTCATTTACAGAGCATGTTACAGCCGTGCACAGTTACGAGCTTTCTATGTTGATCCACTACTTCTTCTACGCCTTTACCGTAGCATAATTGAGCCTCTCTTAACCTACTGCAGCATTTGTTACTACCCTGCTCTTTCTGTGAAAAACCGTAACAGGCTTCTGAAAATCTCACATGTTTCTGCCAAGATCATTGGTTTACCTACACCAAAGCTCTCCGAAATAATCGACCATGCAATTTTGAAGAAAGCTCGTGCTGTCGCTACGAGTCTGATCACCCGCTCTCTACGTTCTTCCATGTACTTCCGTCTCAAAGGAGATACCGTTGTATAAAATGTAAAACATCTCGCTATAGCAGGAGTTTTGTGCCTGTGGCCATTAGAATGTTGAATGCTAAATGAGTCATATTGATGTCACCCGGTTGAATTGTTCTTGTAGTGGATACATCTGGAAATTCATTTGCATTTTGTTGGCCTCCCTAATTTTAGATGTGATATGAGTGTAAAATGCTTCCTTTTTAAGGAAATAAAATAAGTGGCGGGGAAAAAATGTAAGTTGTTTATTTCCAAGATTTTCATGGTACGGACAAAAGTCGTTGACAAACATTTTTTAAAACAAGTGTGCTAAATGTTAACACAAGTTTAATATGCATTACATAAGTAACCAAGTGTTCTGTAACCCCGTGGTTGCACAAATGTTCTTTTAAAACCAAGTGTGCAAAAAAGTTGCTTTTCACAATGGTCGCACAAATGTGTTTTTTCAAAGTTGGGCTTCACAATGTTTTTAAACAATGGTCAAAAAGGGGTTTTAAAAATGTGCGTAACACAATTGTCTTTTAAACAAATGGTTCGAAAAAGTGTGTCTTTTAACAAATTTTCCCGGGGTTTTAAAAAAGTTTCTTTTAAAAATTTCTGTAAACTGTTCTTAAAAAATTTCTTTTTAAAAAAGGTTTTCTGAAAAAAGTGTTTTTTTTTAACCAAGTTGTCTTTTAAAAAGTTGTTGTAACAAAGTTTCTTAAAAAGTGTGTCTTTAAAAAAGGTGTTTTAAAAAGTGGTTTTTAACTAAAGGGGTTTAAAACTGGTTTTAACAGGATCTTCAAAAGTGTCCCTAAAATGAAGTCAAAAACGGATATTTAAAAAAAGGTATGAACGGATTACTCTGTCTGTTCTTAAATTTTTCTTCTTCTCCCTGTTCCACTGTCCATGCCATCCGCGCTGCCGGCGTGTCCTTGTTGCCTTTACTTCCTCTCTTTTCTCCTTTCCCTTTTCCTTCCCCCTTTTTCTTCCTCTTTCCCTTTTTATTTTTCTCTATCTCTCCTAAACCTTTTTTTTTCAATGTTTCATGGGGCTTTTTGGGGGGGCTTTTTTATTTCTTCTTTTAATTTTTTTTAATGCAAAACTGTTACTTTGCTTTAAACAGTTTAGGACAAAAATTTCTGGTTTTCAAAAGTGGGACCGGTTTTTTAAAAAGTTTTTTAATTGTTTTTGCGGTTTAGAAAGTGATTTCCTGAGGTACCCATTAGTGACGTTGTTCCCTGAACAGACCCGGAAGATTTAATCGGAAAGGGAGTTCTGACAGGTTACACAAGTGACCTTTGAGAATCTTGTGATTTCTTTGATTATTAAAAATGGGCTGATCATTTTTTTATTTCATCCTGTTAAGTTTTTTTTACAAAAATTTACTGTATTTTTAAGGATTTTATAAAACAAAAACACAAACCAAAAAAAAAACAAACAACACCGGGACCCACCCAAAAACCACACAAACAACAAAACACAAATATATTTTTTAATCTTTATTTGAGACATACTTGTATTTGGACAAACAAAATTTATTTGTGTTGCAAATTAAACAAGGAAGCTCTTTAATCCGTTATCGCATGAAAAAGAAAAATTTGTGTGTTAAATAATAATGTTTTTTTGTATAGTTATATCCAAGAATTTATCATAACAAAAAACATTACGAAATAAGAAAATTTTTTAATAAATAATAATTAAGACATTTTTATATATTTACAATAATAACAAATTATAATTCAAAATAAATACTAAAAGTTGGTTCATTGTAAACTTTGAAATTAAAATTAATTAAAATAATAAATATTTAATAAATTACAGCAAAAATTTTATGAATTAAATAAGCATTTTACAGATAAAGAAAAGAAAGTTTTAGAAGTTTGTAGTCGGGATAGCGTTCAAAATATGTGATGACCTTTTTGTCTATTCCTACCCTTCTTGGGAACAAAAGCAGCTGACTGAGGGGGGTATAATGAGGGGGCTATAAGTGAGGGGTGTATCCAAGTGAGGGGGCATAAAAGGAGCATTACCCCTGACAAGAGTCGGAGGCTCCTCACGGGAAATGGGAAAAAAGTGAAAAGGGCCATTTTTGTTTCAACCCAATTTTTTCTTGGTGGGGCCTCTCTCCTGTTTCGCGGGGCTTCGCATCGTTTTCCCTTTATCTTTTGGGTTTCTTTGTCCCCTTTTCTTTTGTTTTTTTTCCCCTATTATACCTTTTCCCAAATTTTTCCCTTTTTGCCCCCCTTGTTCCCTCCCCCTTTTTCAAGTTTTCTTTTTTTGTGAAAAAATTGCAAGCAAAAGGTATTGGGGGTCGGGGTTTAGGAAGGTTTTTGGTGAACTTTTAAAATTTCTTTGAAAATTTTGAATCTTTTGTTTTAATGAACAAAGGGAACCAAGTTATGTAAAAAAATTTGTTTCCCCGGAAAAAATAAAAATTTTATTTATGTATTTTATTCAAAATTTTATTCCATTTGTTTTTTTTTATTTGTATTGAATTCAAAAATATTTTTAACTCACTTTGTTTTATACTATAAGATTTAAAACTTTCCTTAATAAAAGAAAACCCCAAAAATTTTTTTCCAAAACAAAACCCAAAAAATTAAAAAAATTTTTTAGGATTTTGTTAAAAAAATTAAAGGAACAGGGTTTTTAAAAAAAATTTTAAACCCCAAGGAAAAACCAACTAATTTAAGGGAAATTTATAAATTAAAAAATTTAACTTTAAAAAAAAGTCTTAAAATTTTTTTCAAAAAAAATTTTTTCCAAATCTTTTCTGAAAAAAAACAACACAAGTGAAGTTTTTTTTTGAATTTTTATTAGAAATTTTTGTTCTTTTGTAGTTTGCATAAATTTTAAATTTTACCTGAAAATCAAATTCCTTCGGGCTGTTGGGGTTTTTCCCTTTTAAAGGGCATACGGGGGTTTAATTCTTTGGCATACCTTTGAAAAACAATGTCAAAAACTTGTTTTATAAACCAATTATTTATACCTTTGTCCCTAAGTAACATTAAAATTTTTTCATTAAAAACAATTAAAAAAAGCAATCAAAAATGGCACCCAAAAAACCCCTTTAAAATTAGGGTTTTTTATTTTTGGAACTAAGGAAAAATTGGTAATGTAAAAACCCTTAAGTGGGAGGAAAGGGGAAAGGATGTATAAAGAATTTATAAAGTTAAGGTCATTTTTTGTTTTATTTTCTCTGCCGTTTTGCACTCCCGGATTGTTATTACATTTGCGTTCTTATTTTTTTGTTTAATCATTTTTTTTTTCAAAGAGAAATTTTTGTTTTCCGGTTTTCGTCAAATTTTTTAAAAATTTGAATAAAAGCCCAAAAAGGGGGTTTTTTTTCCCCCCGTGACAAAACAATTTCCAAGAACCAAAACCATTTGCCAACAACAAATTTTTGCCCTTTCCTTTTTTGTTTTTCCTTTGTGTTCGCCTGTTTCCCCGTCCCCCCGTTTTTGGGCCCTTTTGTTTTTGGGGCCCTTTGTTAATTTTTTTTGTTTTTTGGGGCCCCCCCCGGCCCCCTTTTTTTTTAACTTGTATTAAAACCCCCAAAAAAAAAAAGAAACACTTTTTGTGGGTTTTCAAAATTAATTTAAAGAACAAAGGATTAAGGGGCAATTTTAAAAAATTTTATAAAATTTACAAAATTATTTAAATGAAAATAATTTTTAAAAAAATATTGAAAAAACATATTTTAAAACAAAAATTTTTTACATCCCAATGGTTTTAAAACCCCTTTAAGTAAAAGACAATTTTAAATAAGCTTCATTTTCTCCTTGTTTTAAAAAAAAAGAATACATTTTTCATTCATTTTACAATTTGGGCTTTCCCGGATCACTACCCCAAAGAATCACCGGTATTTTTTTAACCTTTTTTCCCCTTTCAGGCCAAAATCCAATATTCAAAATTTTTTTTATTTAACTATTCCTTTTTTTTTGAAAAAATAAGTGTGGAAAATGTTTTTAAGGCGAAATTTGGGTTATTTTTAATTTTTAGTTTTAAAAACCAGAGTAATAAATATGGAGAAAAATTAACAAAAAAAAAAAAAAAAACCAAAAACCAAAAAGTAAAAAAAAAAAAGACAAATAGAAATTTTTTTAATTTTGAGGGTGGGACTTCAGATTTTTTTAAAATTTTAAAATTTTTTTAAAAATTTTTTAATATAACGGGGAAGGTGATTTTTAAGGTAAAATTCTTTCAGTTTGTGGGGTTTTTTCGTTCAATGGGTGGTTTCTTTATTTTGAACGATTCGGTGGGGTTTTTTTTTGGGCTTCTTATCGGTGGGCAAATCATTCGGGGGCATCTTAAATTTGGTGGGTCCTTTTCAATTTTTATTCAAGTTACAAAAAATTGACTTTAAACAATGGGCCCCCTTTCACAAGCCTTTGGGTTTTTTTTAAGAAATTAAAAACCCATAAAATCCCGGAATTTAAAATTTTTTGTTTTCCCTTAAATCCTTTTGATTTTGGAAATGTAATGATTATTATTTGGTTTTTTTAACCACTGTTTAAAATTTTCAATGTTTTTTGAAAGGAATTAAAATTATTTTTATTTTTTCTGGAACTAACAAAGATATTTATTTAAATTCATTTTTTTGTGGGAAAAAGTTTTTGAAAAAAAATTTTAAAAAATTTTCTACTGGTTCCCCGGTTATTTTAACTTTACTTTTGCAATTTTGTAATAACTAAAAATTTAAAAGGGTGTTTAAACGTCTAAAATATTTGGGGGACTTTTAACCAAAAAAAACTTTTAATAAGTGGTGCCTTGGAAACCCAATTAAAATTGGCCCTTTTATAAAATAAAAAAGCAAAAGGTAAGAATAAATGGCCCCCCAAATCAAAGCCCACCCAAAAAAGTTTGGAAAAATAACAAAAATAAGAAAAATAATAAGTAAAACCCCAAATTTTAAAAGTTTGAATAAAAAAAAGTGCCCAAGAATAAAAAAAAAAAAATACCAGTAAAATAAAATAAAAAAATTAATTTAAAAAAATTTAAAATGAACTTTAACAAAATAAATTTTTTCCCAAAAAAATAAATGATTTTGTTTTTTGTTTGTTTGAAAATTTAATGGGTGTTTTTTTATTTTTTTAATGTTGGGGTTTTGTGAATGGTGTTGCAAAAATGTTCGTTTTTTCAAAAAAATTCCAAAAAACCCGCCCTTAGGAAAATTTTAAAAAGTTTCCCAATAATATTTTGGGTTTATAAAAAAAAATGGGGTTAAAATGGAAAAAAAAATTGTTTGGAAGTAGTGTGATTTTAGAGCTTGAAACGGGGGGTTAAAACTGGGAAAAACCCCCTGAGGTATGTTCTGTGCAAAAATGGGAAACCCGGAAAAGAAAAATGACTGAAAAGGGTCAAAAGAATTTTTCCCGAATGTTTCAAATTTATTTTGTTATTTTAACAAGGCCAAAATATGGGATTTGGGCGGTAGTTACCTGTACTGTCATTAGATTTTGTTTTTAAATATGCCCGAAATTTTTGTCGGGTTAATATTTTTGGGTTTACTAATTTTTTTTCTTTATCTTAATGGAATTAATTTTTAGAGTTTTTTTTTAATTCCAGGGAAATTTTTTTCTTCCTTTTTCATTTTTTTGATTTTAAAAAAACGGGCAACAAAATTGAAAATTGTCTTAAAAATTTTAATTTGGGTTAAGTGTATTATTTTAAAGGGCAACGAGCAAAAGTTTGGTATTTTTTGCTGAGGTTTTTGGGAATAAAAAATTAATCCTTTTTAACCTTAAATTTATAGTTTTGGGAATTCCCTTTAAAAAGGGTTTTTTTAATTTTAATGAAAACCACCTTTGGGAATTACAAAAAAATTCGGAAATTCTTTTTTAAATTTGGTTGGGTTTTGGGGGGTTTTTGGTCGAGAGGGCCCAAATGCCCAAAAATGTATTGTGTACCCAAAAATTCCCTCTTTTACTTTTATTCTGTTTTATTCACATTGCCACATGGGCAGACCCAAAAAAATTTCCCTGTGTATAGTTTTTGGAAAATTCACTGGGTTTTAAAATTTTGTTTTCACCGTTTTGAATACAATCACTGGTGGTTTTACTGCCCTTTTGGAAATTTCAAATAATTTACCTTAAAATTTTTAAACCGGGGGTGTTTACTTTTTTCCGATACCCAAAATTAAATTTAAAAACGCATTTTTGGTTCATTTGGTATTCTCATAACCGTTGAAAATAAAAAAGGGAAAAAAAGTTGATGGGGCCTTGTACCAAAAAATATTAGCTAAAATTATTCTCGGTAAATTTGGTAGGAAAAAATTGTCAGGATTTTAAAAAAAATAAGTATGAAATAGTTTTTTACAAAAAGTCAAAAATTTGTTATACATAAGAAATTTTGTGTGTTATATTAATTTAGAAAATTTTTTATTCCCCACCTTAATTAACCCTATTTAAAATAAAAATTCCAGAAAAAAACTTTTCTTTGGTAGTGTGTAAAAAGCAGCCATTTTAAAAAATTTTTAAAGGCATTTAAAAAATAATGTAAATACCGTAGTTCATAGGGTAATTTTTTTAATTTTTAAAATCAACAAATATTTTAAATTTTCTTTTGTTTTTCCCTTTTAGGGTTTTGTTTTGAATTCAGAAAATTTTTATTGTTTTAAGAGATAAATATATATTTTTTAAATATATGGGGGGAAAAAAACAATAAGATAAAAAAAGGGGGGGTGAAAAAATGGGGAATAAAGGGGGACAAAAAAGGGGGGGAACAACAGTAAGGGAAAAAATAAATTAAATAATAGGGAAAACCAATTTAAAAAGCAGAAGGGGGTGAAAAGTTTGGTCGGGTTTTAATTTTTGTTTTTCCTTTATTTGGGCGGTTTTTAAAAAAACCAAACCCCGTTCGCCCCCGCCCCCCGGTAATTAAATAATTTTTACATAATTTAAGCAACCTTGTATCAGTTTTTGATTTCAGAAAAGGGATTTTTTAAGTTTCATAATATTGTTAGTCAAAAGATATTTTCATTTAACCTAAAGTGAATTTTTCCCCAACATGTTCAAATTTTTAGCCCTTCTCATGGAATTTACTTATTCCCAAATTTAAATTTTTGTAATTCATGCGATCAGGTGTTGCCCACTTTAGTTACTTGGGTGTTTTAGTATTCCTGGTATTATTTGGTGACCTATTGTCGCCCCCTTTGGTTTTCCCCCTATGCTCATTGGGTTTGTCCCGTTGCACAGGGGGGGTTTTTAAAAAATTTATCAGGAAAAGGGAAAACCTTTTGCCCCCGCCCCATTTGATTTAAAAATTTTAAAAGGGAAAATTTGGGTAATTTTTAAATTTTTTAAAATTAAAAAATTTATTTGTGTTCTCCGTTATGTATTTTTTTTTGAAATTTGTTTATTTTTTGTGGTTTTGTTTGTATGTTTTATTAAATTTTTTATTTGTTTATGTTTATGTATGTAAAAGTGTGGTTTGGTTTTTTTATTTTTGTGTTTTTGTTTGGTTTGGGTTGTGGGGTTTGGATTATTTTTTTTTGGGTTTGTTTTGCTTTGTTTAAAAAATTTTTCAGTGTTTTGTTAAACCCCCTGTTTTAAAAAGGGTAACAAAAGGGGGAAAAAGAAAAACTTAAAAATTTTTTAAAAAAATTAGGCATTAATTTCAATTCTTTTTGTTTTTTCCCTTTCCGAAACCCTTTTTGGGGAAAAATAATTTTAAAGGTAAATAAATAAAAAACCCTTGACATTTAATACTTAAAAAACTTTTTAGGACTTTCCCCAACCCTTTTTGAAAAGTGTGAATCCCAATTCCCTACAGGGGGCCCAATTGGGAAAGGGGAGGGGAAAAATTTTTATGGGAAAAAAATGGGTTGAAAAAATTTTAAAAATAAAAATTTTTGGGGGAAGAAAGGGAAAAAAAAAAGAAAAAAAATCAGAAAAAACCCGAAACAAAAAAACTTGAATTTAAAAAAAAATAACAGGGCAATGAAGGGCCCGGGGGGCGGAAGTTGTTGGTTGGTTTTGGGTTTTTCGGTTTTTCGGGGGGAGGCATTTGGGTTTTTCAGGTTTTTCCCCCATTTTTTATTGTTTGACAAATTTTGGATGGGCTTTTGTTAAAGCATTTTTGGGCAAAATTTTTTTCCCTGGTTGGGCCCTGTGGCCAAAAAAGAAAATGGTTAAAAGTTTTGTGAGTTGTGTTAAAGAATTTGTCAGGGCCCATTTAAAACAATTTTTTTTCAAAAAATTTTTCCATTTTTCAGCAACTTTGCCACGTTAGCCATTTTTAAAAAAAGCCCTTTTTGACCATTGTTTCCATTTGTTTTAAAAATGGGGAAAAACTTGGGTAAAGGAATTTTTACTTTTAAAAGAATTGGTTCAAACTTTTTAACCCCTTTTACAAACCCCTTGTGAAAAACCAAAGTGTTAAAACTTGGTTAAAACCCCCCTTTTAGCACCTTGGGTTCAAAACTTTTTTATAAAAAAATTTTAAAAATTTTCAAAAACACAAACAAATTAATTATTTAAAAAAAGAAACAAATTTTTAATTCTTTTAATTTTAATTTTAAAAATTAATTTTTGAACATTTTATATGGGACAAAAAAATGAAATAATTTCCAAATTTTCCACACAAAAAATTAATAATAATATGAATTTCTTAAATTCAAAAAGGGGAAAAATTTTATAAGAAATTTTTTTAAATACTTTTAGGGAAGTCATAAGCGAAGGCGGGGGGTCCCATGCGCCCGAGCTTTCTTTAAAATTTCATTGTTATTTTAACTTTTGGGGAGGTAAACCCCAAAACTGGAGATTTTTGGCCTTTGGTTTTTGGGGCTTTCCTGGGTTGGGGGCTCTTTGCTACGGAAAAGGGGAAAAATGTGGGTCCTCTCGTCCTGTTCCCCCGGGGGTGAAAGCCTTTTAAAACAATTTTTACTAAAAACACCAAGGTATTTTAATTCAATGTTCCAAGGTTTAGTTATACAAAGGGAAAACATTTAAGAGGGAATTAAATTTTTTTTTTAAACATTAACAAAAATTTTTCTCACCAATAAGAAATACCATGAAAAAATGATTTTAAAAAATAAAAAAAATGGCTTATATGTCCTTTTTAAGAATAAATTTTGAACATTTTTTAAAATTACAAAAATGGTCAGGAGACAAATGCACTATTGGAACCACCTTATAAAAAGTAAACTAAAAATAAGGTATAAACCAAAGTAATTAATAGGTAAACGTCGTTTACTTAAATTTTTATAAGTTAGCTTAGATTTAGTACTTAGTTACTTTTTTGAAAACCGAAATTGGCTGTATTGCCTTGGCGAATATTATTTGACATTGGTAGCTACCGTACACGGTGGGGACGGTACCATCTCAGTGAGTTGGTGGGTAGCAACAATCTTCTTTCTTTAAATGTAAATTAATTAAATTTGTAAATATATATACAAATGTGGAAATTATTGTAATAAATTAAGTTTATGGTTACTTAAAGTAAATAAGGTAATAACTCACACGATTTGCCTTGCATGGAATCTACATTAATTGACTGCGTGAAAGGTAACATTTGAATATATGTGTATTAATTTAACCTTTCTATAAGTTACACCACAATTATTGTTAAGATAATAATTATTTTAATTTTGATCTTATCATTATTATATTAACAAATGGTTCTAAAGAACAAATTTGACAATGACTTCTTAATTAATTATATTTATTGGCAATATCTAATAATTAATGTCATTTAGGATATATAAACCTTCATACTAATCAATCATATAATAATTAACTTGCACAAAGCTTATTTGTATACAGTACAACACCTAGCTTACCAGTAATACATAAATCTACATAATAATTAAACTCTGAAGTACTACACTTATATAACACGGAATCATCAATGTTGAGTGTTATCAGCTTAAACAGGAACGTGAATGACGTGCATCGGTCTGAACGGAACCCTTTTCAAGAGAACGAGGACGCATGTATTGTCTGGTACTATTTACTCAACATGAAACAAGTAATTAAAGTAATTCTGTATATTATTATACTAATGTATTTTAAGTGATCATCCAAGTGCAATGTCACACATTTCTACGTAACATCTTTGGACATGTGAAGACACTACTGGAAAGTAATCATATTTCTCAGTTTTTAACCCACATTACAAACGCTGTTTTAAGGTTATTACATTATATTTGACTGAAAGAAGGAAATTTCCTCTACATAGTACATACAAGTAATACCACTAAAACTGCTGCCATTAAAAATCTGGGGTAAATAACTGAATAAATCATTGTTTACAATACTGATTTACCAATGGCTAGATTAACGTATAATATGATGGACTTGGCACTGGAGACACTTACAAAACTACTAATTAAGTAATACAACACATGTTACATCTTAACTACTATTTGACTGTGACAAATAACCTAACTCAACATGGACATAATACTAACCCCTTGTTGAAACAGAATCAGTTCACTGCGACTACTCACGATCCTTTGCAAGCCTTACTCATTAACCACAAACAATGGGTGATCATGGTACTTCAGAGTCCTTACAGGACTTTCGCAACACTACTTGTGGAGGTAATTATTTTTACCTGTCCAAACTAGGTTTATATAAATAATAATATATATAAAATACAAGCTATTGCAATTCAACGTGCATTACATGAAGAATTGGAATGTAGTCTGGCGTTGACTCATATAGTGCCTA
>JAODUO010002358.1:0-31950 GCA_025642075.2 Ridgeia piscesae
GCCAAAATGGTATAATTTTGAAAATTTTTTGGGAACTTGGACTTTTTTGGAACCACCATTTTGGAAAAAAATTTTAAAAAAATTTTTGTAATAAAAGTAAAATTTTTTTCCTTTTACACACATGACAACTTAAAGCTAAGCACTCTTATATGTGTTTTTTTTTTTTTAAATTAAAAAAAAGTATTATTATATTCCGTATTTCGTTTGGGTCCAAAATATTTGGGGTTTTTTGGTATACCCCCAAAAAGGGTTTTTTTAATATATATATATATATATATATATATATATATATATATATATATATATATATATATATATATATATATATATATATATATATATATATATTTAAAAACAAAATTTTGAGCTGCCGTTTAAAAAACCTTATTTTGTTTAAAAGAAGAGTAAAAAACTTAAATTTTTCAGTGGCTTCGGAAACCAGATAGTGCAGGGGCCCCGGGCCCAAAAAAATTTGGATGCGCCCTACCGGAGGTATAACAAGCTGGGACCAGTCTCATTTTGACCACCTTCATCTCTAGTTTCTCAAAAATGATGTTGTAGTTGCAGCAAACTTGTACAACATGCTTTTGGGCAAAAACCCTATAAAATATGACTTTTTCCAGTTATTTGTTTACTTTATAAAATTTAGCCCTGTTTTTTTTTTTAAAATTTATTAGTTATATCAATGTATTTCATTGAAATGGACAATATTTTTTAGGCATTTTTATGCCAAAAAGGGGGAAAAAAGGGGTAAAATTTTTGGCGGTTTGTTTTATTTTGACCAAAGTGGAGAAATTTTTCTTGCACCCTACTACCAATACATGTTACAACAGCGTCAGACCTGACTTTATTCATCATCATGGAAATGTCATTGTCTGTACTTTCTATCATAAAATTGGCCCTTTGGTTTTTTTTACAAAATTTTTACAAAAAATCAACGTTTAAGATGGGATTGATCAGAAATAAATTTTTTGAGTAAATTAAAATGGAAAATCGGCCCCAATCCCAAAACAGCCGCCCGGGTGCCGTAAATTTTATTTTGAAATTTATTTTTCTTAAAAAAAACTGGTTTAATAATAAAACACATTGGAAAAATTTTGGAAAACCCCCAAAAAGAAATAAAAATAAAACGATTTTTTAAGAAAAACCTTTTTTATTTTTTTTTTTTTTCATAGTATTCATCACTCAGAAGCTACAAATGTCATCCGTCGTTAGAATATTATTCTTGTGTCTAATCCCCAATCAGCTCCAGTCGCATGTATCGGGACCCACTTACAGGCCCTATAATAACTTTCTAATATTAACTGATAGTCATAAAATGAGGATGGCACAGATTACGATATAGATTCCGCTAGATGGCAGCATCGCTCAGTGTCCGCGTAACGCGTTCCCGAAATGGCGCAGGTTTTTTGACTCCCAAGCGACTGGCTGGATCACATGGTCTCGGAAAACGGGGTGTTTCTCGCTATACATACTAATTTTGTTTACCGTTGACATTGATATCGACCAATGAATGCCTTCAGAAGATGATCGGCGGGAAAAATTATTACATTCCCTTCGGCTTTTTTGAACTTTGCGTTGCGGTTTTTTTATAAAAATGTTAATAAAATTTGCGGAAACCCCCAAAAGGGAGTGAACAGATTTAAGGCTTTTTAAAGGGGAAAATGCTGCCCACAAAAACCCCCCAAAAAGGGCTTTTTCGGAAATTTGTTTCCCCCCCCTTTTGTGGTGTGTGGTGTGTGTGGTGTGTGGTGTGTGTGTGTGTGTGGTGTGTGTTTGAGTGTTTTATATATATATATATATATATATATATATATACACTTTCAAAACCAAACCCTTTTGGACATATACCCAAAAATTTCCCAAAATTTTTTGGGCCCAAAGAAATACGGAATATAATAATGTTTTTTTTAACTAAACTAAAAAAACACATATAAGAGTGTTAGTTTAAGTTGTCATTTTGTAAAAGAAAAAAATTTTTTTAAAAAGGGGTTCCAAAAAAATCAACGGCAAAATATGAAAATTATAATTTTGGCATCCATACCTAAACCGATATTTTGGGAAAAAACCCAAAAAATAAACGGACATTAAAAACGGACGATTGGAAAAATTTGGTATTTTAGTTCCAGTCCCCAAAAGATCGATTCCCATACGGGGGAAAGAGAAAATCCCCAAAAAAAAGCAAAAATGAAAAAATTTTTTATAATGGGGCAAAAGCAACTTTTGGGGCCCAATCTTTTTTGGGGGATCGGGGGGAAAAAAATTTTTAAAATGAAAAATCTACCCTTAAACGCTTCCCAAAAATCTAAAACTGACAAAAAAACTTAAAACAAACAATTTTGTTTTTCCCGCGGCCAGGATGAACTGGTTGTTTAAAGAAGATGGCTGCAGAAAATCAAAAGTTTCCTTTTTCCCGGTATTGTTAAGTTTGATTGATCCCCCAAAGAAAAATAGTGTAGTGACCTTTTTTTATTATATAAACCAAAAAACAGTCATAAAAAAGATAGAAGCCCCTTTAAAAGCGCCCCCTTCACCCAATTTTACGGAGTATATCATATTATAAACGAAAATTGTTAAAAACACTAAAACAAAAGATTTGTTTTAAAGGAATTTTTTTCAAGAAACAACTCATTTGCTTTACGTGATTTTTTATTCACCCAAAAATATATAATGTTTTGCATACATATTTACAAATCCAAAATCCCTATAACATAATACAATATAAATGTATTATCTAATATCATTATAATACATATAATCAGGCCCAAAATTTTTGAAACCAAAAAACCCAAACGTTTTGAGACACATTTTCATAGCAAATGCAAAAATGTGATTTCCCCATGCCCCATTTTCAAAAAATTTAAAACAAAGCAAAGTTTAAAAAATTTTAAAATCGGGAAAATTTGGGGAAAATTTTTCAAGAAAAAAAAAATTTTTTTTAAATTTGTTTAAATAATTTTCATGAATTATGGGCATGGCCGGAAGTCACATTTTTGCATTTGCTATGAAAATGTGTCTCAAAAGCTGTATGCGTTGTTTAATTTGAGATATATAAATTTTAACTAGTGACATGGAATCCTGAGGTGGTCAGTGGGCCCTGACTTGTCTATTATAATGATATTAGATAATACATTTATATTGTATTATGTTATATGGATTATGTGGATTGTGTAAATATGTATGATATAATTATATATGTTTGGCTGAATACAAAGCTCTTTTACAAACCTATACCTGCTTTGTTACCTACAGCAAATGAGTCAGATTTCTTAGAAACAAATTCCTTTCAAACTTTTTAAAAAACTTTGTAACAAGTTTGTAATGTTCATTTATACAACATCATATGTTTCTGACTATATTTAATATGATATACATCCACAATCATGGTGAGGCAGAAAGCGATATGTGGCAGAAACCAACTTCTTAAGTACTTAACTATACATTTTTTTTGACTGTTTTATTGGATTTATAATCACCCAGTCATACAAAGAAAGGTCACTACTACTATCAGAACTTTATTAACTTTGAGGGATCAATCAAAGCAATTAGGACAATACACTGGAGAAAGGTAGACACACATTTTGATTTTCTAGCAGCCATCATTCCTCATACCCTTAAAGCAACACAGTTCATAACATACAATGTACCCAGCCGCAGGCAAAACAAAATTGTTTGTTTTAAGTCACTTAAGCTAGTAAGGGCTGTTAATGATATGATTTGATCAGTTTTAGATTGTTGAGGAAAATAAGAAGACACATAATTCAATGGTAGCAAATTCTTCTACAAAAATATGGGTAGCTCTGAAAAGAGCTGTTTTGTTTTTGCACCGACTAATACAAAGATTACCGCCGACGGGGTGTGGGCGATAAAACAGCTCAGTCCTCGCTTTAATGACAAACAAACCCCATGTATGAAACATTTTTCACTCCTCTGCGTCATAGTTGTGGCCCAGTTGGGCGATGCTTCATAACGGATTTCACTCCGTCAGTATGGAATCGATACATATTGAAACAGACTTGGAACTGAGCGAAATCACGCAATATTTTCGTACTTCTGAAGTCTGTCCGACATTATTGCACTCGTCCAGCTGTATTCTCATTGGCTGTTTCGCGTGTCCCAAAATAGTCGGTTTAGTAGATATGGAGTGCCAAAATGGTATGAATTTTCCATACTCGTTTGCCGTTGACTTTTTTGGAACCACCATTTTGGACCACAAAAAAAGTACATATTTTTCTTTTACACACATGACAACTTAAAGCTAAGCACTCTTATATGTGTTTTATTAGTTTAGTTAAAAAAAACATTATTATATTCCGTATTTCATTTGGGTCCAAAATAGTTGGAATTTTGGTATATGTCCAAAATGGTTGGTTTTGTAAGTGTATATATATATATATATATATATATATATATATATATATATATATATATATACATAAAACACACACACACACACACACACACACACACACACACACACACACACACACACACACACACACACACACAGGCAGAAAACAAATAATTCGTAAAGACGCGAGCGCACGTGTTAGTTATGAACAGCGCAGGCCGCAGGTGTGAGCGACATGAAAAACTCCCCAAACTGTCCTGATACCGCCCGTTTTCTAGGGGTTTTCGTCGCGTTCTGCATTGATTTACATAGTTCATACCATATGAAAGCTAACATGCTACAGATCTAGATTACACATAACCAATTTAGGTTACACGCTAATTTCTATTAACATTTTTATAAATAACCGCAACGCAAAGTTCACAGCCGAATGGAATGTAATATATTTTTCCCGCCGATCATCTTCTGAAGGCATTCACTGGTCGATATCAATGTCAACGGTAAACAAAATTAGTATGTATAGCGAGAAACACCCCGTTTTCCGAGACCATGTGATCCAGCCAGTCGCTTGGGAGTCAAAAAACCTGCGCCATTTCTGTAACGCGTTACGCGGACACTGAGCGATGCTGCCATCTAGCGGAATCTATATCGTAATCTGTGCCATCCTCATTTTATGACTATCAGTTAATATTAGAAAGTTATTATAGGGCCTGTAAGTGGGTCCCGATACATGCGACTGGAGCTGATTGGGGATTAGACACAAGAATAATATTCTAACGACGGATGACATTTGTAGCTTCTGAGTGATGAATACTATGAAAATCAGGTCTTAACTATCTTGTGTTATACCTTTATTATCTTAAATGTCCGTTTTAATATTGAGTTTACCTCACTATCATAGACATATATACCGATTTACGTAGTGCAGATACTAAATACGATTTTAAGCCGTATGTGTCTTTTACGGGATTTGCATTTTATATTGCGCGAGACTTACACGCCCTATTAAATATGTGTTGCGTATGTGCAAATCAGTGTTATAAGGAAAACAAACGAAATTTCAAAACAGTCAAATTTACGGCATCAGGGCAGGTCATCACGATTACTTGTGATTGCGTCGCGATCTACTTCCATTTTAATTACTACAGGAACACATTATTAATCTGATCAATCCACATCTTAAACAGTTGATTTTTAGTAAATTGTGTAAACAGAACTTAATACATGTATATGGTTAGTGAGTCAGTATTACAATTTTATGATAGAAAGTACAGACAATGACACTTCCATGATGATGAATAAAGTCAGGTCTGACGCTGTTGTAACATGTATTGGTAGTAGGGTGCAAGAAAATGTGCTCCACTTTGGTCAAAATAAAACAAACCGCCATATTGTTGGTATATTTTTGGACCCTTTATCCCCTTATTGGCATAAAACTGCCTAAAATATATTGTCCATTTCAATGAAATACATTGATATAACTACTAATTCTAAAAAATAACAGGGCTGATTTCATAAAGTAAGCAAATAACTGGAAATGTCATATTTTCATATGTTTCCGCACACAAGGGGTTAATTCATCATGTTGTACAAGTTTGCTGCAACTACATCATCATTTTTGAGAAACTAGAGATGAAGGTGGTCAAAATGAGACTGGTCCCAGCTTGTTATACCTCCGGTAGGGCGCATCTCATTTAGTTGGTCCCGGCCACTGCACTATCTGGTTTCCGAAGCCACTCATATATATACATTATAATTGTTATGATTTTATCGCAATATACAGTGACAACTCTTCCTAAGCAATATGGTTTGAAACGACAGCTCATGATTCGTTGCCAGGTATATATATATATATATATATATATATATATATATATATATAATTAAAAATTTTACATATACAAAATATATTTTGGACCAAAGAATAGAATATAATAATATTTTTAATAATTAATAAAAAATATAAATTTATTTAATTTCACTTAAAACCAACCATTTTGGACATATACCAAAATTCCAACTATTTTGGACCCAAACGAAATACGGAATATAATAATACTTTTTTTAACTAACTTAATAAAACACATATAAGAGTGCTTAGCTTTAAGTTGTCACGTGTGTAAAAGGAAAATGTGTACTTTTATTACAAATATACTTTTTGTGGTCCAAAATGGTGGTTCCAAAAAAGTCAACGTCCAACGATTATACAAAATTCATACCATTTTGGCCCTCCGTATCTACTATACCGACTATTTTGGGACGCGCGAAACAGCCAATGAGAATACAGCTGGACGAGTGCAATAATGTCGAACAGACTTAAGAAGTACGAAAATGTTGCGTGATTTCGCTCAGTTCCAAGTATGTTTCAATATGTATCGATTCCATACTGACGGAGTGAAATCCGTTATGAAGCATCGCCCAACTGAGCCACAACTATGACGCAGAGGAGTGAAAAATGTTTCATACATGGGGTTTGTTTGTCATTAAAGCGAGGACTGAGCTGTTTTATCGCCCACATCCCGTCGGCGGTAATCTTTGTATTAGTCGGTGCAGAAACAAAACAGCTCTTTTCAGAGCTACCCATATATTCGTAGAAGAATTTGCTACCATTGAATTGATGTGTCTTGCTTATTTTCCTTAGCAATCTAAAACTGATAAAATCATATAATTAACAAGCCCTTACTAGGCCTTACGTCTACATCTGACAGTGACAGCGACTGTCTTAATTCTTAAAACAAACAAGTTTGTTTTGCCTGCGGCTGGGTACGTTGTATGTTATGAACTGTGTTGCTTTAAGCTAAGGGAATGAGGAATGGTGGCTGCTAGAAAATCAAAATGTACCTTTCTCCAGTAATTTCTTTGATTGATCCCTCAAATTTAATAACGTTCTGATAGTAGTAGTGACCTTTCTTTGTATGACTGGGTAATTATAAATCCAATAAAACAGTCATAAATGTATAGTTAAGAATTTAGTTTCTGCCACATATCGCTTTCTGCCTCACCATGATTGTACAGATGTATATCATATTAAATATAGTCAGAAACATGATGTTGTATACAAATGAACATTTACAAACTTGTTACAAAGTTATTTAAATGTATATCAAGGAATTTGTTTCTAAGGAATGGTGACTTATTTGCTGTAGGTAACAAAGCAGGTATAGGTTTGTAAAAGAGCTTTGTATTCAGCCAAACATATATATACATACATATTTACACAATCCATATAACATAATACAATGTAAATGTATTATCTAATATCATTATAATACATACAAGTCAGGTCCCACTGACCACCTCAGGATTCCATGTCACTAGTTAAAAAGTTATATATCTCAAATTAAACAACGCGTCCAGCTTTTTGAGACACATTTTCATAGCAAATGCAAAAATGTGACTTCCGGCCATGCACCATAATTCATGAAAATTATTTAAACAAACGCGACGTATAAATTGTATCAGATGACATTCAAAACAACTGTTCACATTGATCAGCACAGGAATGTTAAAAACAGCCCATGGTGTTTACTGTTTATACATTGAATACTTTGCATTTTGTTGCACAATGATGATTTTGAACATGATGAGGCAGAAGGCGTATGTCACATGAAATAAATATAGTCTTAGGAATATTGTTTTTCACACAAAAATATTCACTTTGCTTGCATGCCAGTGATGAAATAAGTGGTTCTGATGTTGATATGTTGCTCAAAGATTTCAAAAAGTGTTGGTGAAAAACAGCATATCATGGTTCTGTATGGCAGAATTTCCAGAAACCAGTACCCACATGGATCTCTGCAGGCATTCATTTGTGTCTTCCGCTGTTCATTCATCACCTTCTTTCTGACTTTTTCATATAGATTTCTGTGCATCACGTTCTCATCCATAAATTTCACCAATGCTGGTTTGATACAATGAAAGGGTACTTAAGCAAAACTTCAGGTTTTTTTTATAAATATGTTCAGTATAAGCAAACTGTGGTAATATTATTTTGTTTTGTATGACCATCAGTACAATTATTACAATACAAATCACAATCCCCTTCTTGTCATATTTAAATCATATGAAGTGTAACAGTAGCTTCTTAGTAAAATTAAAAAGTAATAAGAGAAGTCCAAATAGTGATATATAATGCAGTCTCCAAATTAAAAAATTGAGACATGGGGTATTCAGGTGAAATGCTGCTGGAATTCCACTATATAATATTATTTACTTATTACATGTATATTTTCAAATTTGATTGATATATTTCTTGTCATACATATTAATGGTACAATTTTTTTATTGCAAATAATTATGTATTATGGGAATTTCTAGTTGTTGGGTCGAGAAAGGTATTTTCAATCAATGTATTTTCATAACACAAACCTCCCTTTCCTTCCTTGCCTGTGCATACATCTAAATCCATGAGATGTTTCCCCACTTGTGTTATGGCCATTAATGCCAAGGGGCACTTGTAAGTTTCCATGTTGACTTTTTCCAAATGTCCCATGTGGGAATAAAAATGTTTAAATAAAATAGCAGACAGTAATTTTACATTTAAACACGTTGAAGAAGATATCATAAAGAGTATAACTAATTTAGCCAAAACAAGTAGCTTTAGAAGCCATGTCACAGCCCCCCCCCACCTGTACTGTTTGCTCTGTCAGTATGCTGTGAATGACTGGCCATGGTTTCTAGCTCCAGAATCCTAACTGGGTCTGGGCAGCTAGCTACTAAATCCATGCCTTTTATGTTCAAAGGTAACTGTAAGGTGTTTTACCATTATAGCTTCTTCTCATTACAGCGACTTTTTATTCCCGTTGTAGCTACTAATTAAGTTTGACAGTTGAACTAGTCCCTTTATAGCTACGTTTCTATTTCTCGATTTCATAATGTAACAAGATAAGGGAGCATTAACTATTTCATCTCCATCCAGTTGATGTCCATGAGAGGTGGATGGCTTTGATGAAAGTGTGTCCCACTGAGAAACTTCCACAACTGATAACTTTTAACAAATACTTTGTGGAGACACGGCTTGGTGATGATTCAAAGATCTCCATGGACATGTGGAATGTCTACACAAATGAGCAAACAACCATGTCGAGGGATGGAATTCCAAGGTCGCGAAAGTGTTGGGGAAACACCATCCCACATCTTCCAGTTCATGTTTGCTAAACATGATGCTGCCATCCCACCAACATGACTTTCACTACTTTTTTATAAATGCTATTCTGTACTCTGTACAAGTAATTAAACAAAAATAGTTTTGCACAGATGTTTTATGGTATATTTTTCATTTCAATTAACTGGTAGTTACATTTATATATAATTCTTATGACTTTAAAATGCGTCCATCATTAAGACATTTCATGTAAAAATCTTACATTAATCTAAAATAGTTAATGCTCCTTCTTGCTGTCCCCTCCTGAATTGTGTAATCAAATAAGTAGCTGTAACGGGACTAGTTTGCCTGCTAAACTTAACGAGTTGCTATAATGGGAAAACATATAGCTGTAATGGGAAGTAGCTATAATGGACCTAGGCCATTGACATTTTAAAAGGGGACATGTGAAATTCTTAAATGCATCATATTTGTATTACATTCAGAAAACGTAAATTTTAAATCCAACATTAGAATGAAACAAAGAGATTCCTTTAAGGTCGCCTTTACGGTGATCAAGATTACATTCTAAAGTAATTGTACTCGTACTCGAGTACGTTTGTTTTCTGAATACTCATACTCGTGCATTTTCATAGTAAACATATTCGTAGTTGATTACATTTTTAGGCCCATTCAACTTCTACCAGCTATTTCAAAAATACTTGAACAAATATTTGATCAATTATCATCTTATTTAATGACTCTACGCTTTTTTTTGATCATGGTTTCTGACTGAAACATTCAACACAATATGTGGCACTAAAATTAATAGATAGAATAATAACCCAACTGGATAAAGATGAAAAACCTATTCATGTTTATTTAGATCTTTCCAAGTCCTTCAATACCATTGATCATATTATTTTACTTGATAAATTGAAATATTATGGTGTACATGGAACAAATCTTAACTTATTCAGCAGCTACCCAGAAATCATAAACAATACATGGAAATTAACAACAAATCAAATATGCTATCAATAACAACAGGTGTACCACAAGGTTTAATCATAGGACTACTACTATACATCAATGATTTTGCACAAGCCAGTAAAATGCTTAGCTTTCTCATTGATGCTGACGATACAACCATATCAAGTACACTAAACATGTTCAGTTATAATATACATGAACACAATTTAGATTCTTTAATAAACGAAGAACTTTTAAGAAAAATGAATGGTCAAAATCAACAAAGTATCACTAAATGTGGCAAAATCTAAATACATGAAATTTCCATCGGCCAAGAAAAATATACATATACTCACTCTGAAGATAAAAAATTAAATATTGAACAAGTCGAAGAATAACGATTCTGGGGTTTATTTATAGAAAAACAATTAACTGGAAAAGGCACACTGAAAACATGTTCTAAAATAATCAGAATTTTAAACAAATTAAAACATTGCCTCTTGATATAAATAAATATATTAATTAATTGTTAATTATTGCATCATGGCATGGGGCTTTGAATCAAATAGAATAACAACTATGAGGTACATAGTCATGATAACAAAGCTAAAAATAAAATATGCACTTATCAAAATAAACACGATTTTGCAAAAAAGTCTTCGACATAATTTGCAACAATTATTAAATTACCTTCCTGAAATACCTAGGGGTAGTTAAAGACAAACATAGCTCACATAGATTTGCCAAGTATGTGAAACTCTATATCTTACCAAATTATCAAGTAACATGTATGCAACATTTAGAATCAACAACCACCTATCAACTTTACACAGTATGACTATTTGCAACACTGCAAACAACAAAAACATGTGCTGTGCAAAGGCATCTTACAGTGTTTTGTGTTTGATTCTGGAAGAATTTAGGACTCTCCAGACCCTATGCTGTATTATAAATTATATACTCTACTACCATGTTTGCTGTGATTTTTTTTGTTGTTCCCGAGTTGTTTGACAAGAATGCATGATATGTGTGTATTGTTTGAAATACCAGTCGGATAAAACACAATTTGATAATGGTTATACAATTATCTCCTTGAATTAAGTCCTACTTTATGTGAGTATGTGTACATACATATACTACATGGCACAATGCTGACTCAAACGACCTAAGATCAGGTATAACTGTATTTTTCTTGTTATAAGTCATAAAGATGTCAAATTTGTGACAAAGAAGCATAATGATATATCGGAAGCAAAAAATAGAACAACCCAATTATGACAAGTCACATGACCAAAAAAATGGCCACCAAAGATAAATATAACTATTTTTTATTTTAAAACACAATTTGTTGTGTTTTAAAACACAATAACACAATTTTTTGTATTTAAAAACACAATAAGTTGATATTTTGATAGTATTATGTCAATACATTATACTTTAATCTGAACTAAAAGAAACAAGATCAGACAAATATCTTTAAAAAAATTATATTATGTAGCTTCAACACTATGCCAATTTTCATCAACATCAGTCAACAACCTTTCTAGATATCTTGTCATATGTTGACATGCATGGCTAAAAATGTAGAAAACAGTGTTTAAATCCTTGGTACTTCTTTTACTACATATCTACTGACAAGGCTATTTCACTTAGAAAGCTCCAGTTTCACAGCTACCATCAGCTAGTGCTTGTACCAGCCTGCACAACCTGCCTCCTCTTTCTACCTGTCTTGGCTGCTTCTGTTACTTGCTTTTCAGCTGACATCAATCCTTTGTAGTCAATGCCACAGAAACCTGCTTTCATTGCAGCACCCTGCTTGAGATGCAAGTTAATGTTTTCACCATAATTGTTTTTCAACTTCATGATAGCACCACATGCATGCCCTGCATGTAAAAAAGTACTGTAGTTGCAAGGCCTGTGCCAAACTCTGTTACATCATACACACTGTGCTGACATGTGGAACACGGAAACTGTTCGACAAACTTCACCAGTGGTCGAATGTCAAATAACCGATATCCACTCAGTGGCTCATCACCAACGGCTTGTTCAGGCTGTAGAACACCGGGCTTCTGAGCTGAAGAGCTCCATGGCAGTGTTGTTTGCGACTGCAGTTCAGGTGGCCATTGATCCTGTATATCGATTGCCATGAAATATTTTTTGGGGGCGACCACTCCTCTCTTTTGATGACATCTGTACCTGAAATCTATTTAAATAAACATGGTTATAAAGTGTGAGATATATATATTATATTATATGGGTTTCTAGCTATTTAGAAAACATTTTGAAAAGCACAAGATAAGTACAACATTTTAATTTTATATAGTCCAGGTTTGGGCTACATTATTAGAGAATGACAATGCGATTTAATATGGGCTCTATTTTAAATGACATTAAAGTAGAAACCCATAAAGATAATATTTTACGTTAAACATGACTACGTAAGGGACTGGCAGTGTCATTTGCAGTGTCAACAGCAAGCAATAACAAGTCAATATCAACTCGGTCCCAGTACAGACAACATACTACAACTTCAAGTTACATCAACATCGTCTGTCTGTTTACACCATTTATTCAACATATTTTTTAGTATATAAGGAATTCCTATACATACCTGAATATGCTTGTCAATCCCATGTATGATAATTAACTAAATCATCACTGTATCTTATACTTAAAGTAAAAAACGAACAGAACAAAATAAATGTTCTGTTTACAGCGAGTTGCCAGCGAAGGAAGTAACCCAAAGCGAAGCCTCGATATAAGCTCGACTCTGATTAGCTCATTCACGCGCTCTGCCTAGCTCGCTGTACAAACAATAACAACTAAAAACCAAGCTTTCTTATTTTTAATAAATAAATCATATTTTAGAGGGTTATACCTGACCCTAATGCTGAAATATTTATCAAGAAATCGCCGCTCTTCGGAAACACAAACAAATTCGCACCATGATAACGCTCGTGTGGCGAGAAACTCCGCCCCAGGGTCAATGTCACGTACAACCGATGCCGATGGAGAAAATATATTTTATATCATATTGCTAATTTTTTTATTTCTTCGTGGAATACTATTAAACTTGAACACTACATAGACAGTTACTACAAGATACTTCATGCAAAAGTTGGGATCAACATATATGCCAAAACAATGCAATTGGAGGTGTTTTAGACCGGGTCCCAAATGGTTGGGATGCAAAAAAACGAAAATATTTAACCCTGCAATACTGTCAAAATAAACAACGTTTTTAGTCAAACGACTTATTTTCAACATTACGAAGAAGTATGCTACGTATACATATGATTAAAACACACTAAAAATGTGTTTCCTAATTATGAAAGGCTTTGACTTTTTTGGACCCGGGCACCGGGTCCAAAATGTCAATATGGTCCAAAATAGTCGGAAGATTGGTCCAAAATGGTCGGTTTCGTATATATATATATATATATATATATATATATATATTATATATATATATAATTATATATATATAAAGGTAGGGAATGTGTGAATGCTCTACAATGGTATGGTTTGTGTAAATGCCCTACGATACAACAAGTATGAATGCCTTAGTAGCTGGGCATTTATGAGACTTTCAATAACAATGGTACGGCTGGTGTGAAGGCCCTACATTGGTACGTCAGGAGTTAATGGCCTACAATGATGGGGTATGTTTATATGCCCTATATTAGGAACCCAGTGCGAAAAACTGAAACAGGAAGTTTCCTCTGATTGGGAAAACGCAACGACGCAAAAGTCTTGTTGTCTAAGTAGGAATGTATTTGTGCATGTGCACCCTGCCAGATATACTGAAATGAACGTTCTGTTATTCTATATAAATGTATTCTAAATGTTCAATTAATCTCAAGTGTCAACATATTCATTTCATGTAATTCTGTGCCTACATTTAATTACAAATGTGTCTTATTAATCATTTATTACGCCGATAACACAAACAATTATGCATACACAAATTTTCTAGTTTGGTGTCCGCCTGTATTATTCGGGTCAGTTCGCCAGACTTCATCAACAGAACGCCCAAAATTATAATAATAAGTTGCATCTTCATAATTTTATATAATACAGTATTTACTTTTAGCTACTTTCATCACGACATATAGCGTCACGATTACAGAGTGAAGTATAGACAATGACGAATTGTCATTTGATTAATCACATTTGTAAATTACATTACTGTCAAAATACATCACAGGGTTACATTGAAACACTTGTACCTGAATGAAAGCACTCTTTGTAATGAATTGACACTGATTGAGACGCGAAGGTAATGTGAAGAGAATGAGTGAAGGCTGTAAAAAACATATCAGTAATTTTTGTGAAATGGTCAAATTTTTATGAGATATGTTTTATTACAATGACATCAATTCAGGCATCTATTTACAAACAATTGTTATGGAAACATATTTACATTAATAAATGTAACGTTTTTTTTATTTTTAACTTTTTATAATGGTCCCTATACTATTTGTACAAGTCATGACCATAAATATTTGGACGAGTTTTCCCCGACTTCGTTATAATAATTTGCATTTTCTTTCTATATCACATGGTATTTACTGTTCGCCATAGATACAGCATAAAGCAATCTTAGTCATTTGTTTAATCATTGTTACTGTTATGATACATCATAAGGTTATAGTAAGATACATCCCAATACAACTGGTTCATGAAGTGGTAACCTTGCGAAGTAAGATTTGAGGAGATATTTTATAACCGAGATACTGTCACGGTTCTGTAGAATGCCAGAAAACAGCAACATAGAAATATCACAAACAACAGCATGTGCATTAAAAAGACAACTTTGTGAAGATCTGTGCATTACAGTAAGAACCTTTATAGAGTTTCTAGCCAGTGTGGAAACGGACATAGTTAAAGTACCACTTTGTGAGAATTCCAAAATGCAGGTATCATATGTATAGGGTCTTTGTGTGATTACATACATGTCTCTTCAAATTACGACTGCGTGAGAACTGTGCACCACATGCATCACATTTATATGGTTTATACCCTGTGTGGATACGGACATGTTTCTTCAAACTATCATTTACTGAGAATTGTGCACCACAGGTATCACATTTATATGGTTTCTCCCCTGTGTGGACACGGACATGTTTCTTTAAACTACCACTTTGTGAGAATTGTGCACCACAGATATCACATTTATATGGTTTCTCCCCGTGTGGATGCGGACGTGTGTCTTCAAATTACCACTTTGTGAGAATTGTGCACCACAGGTATCGCATTTGAACGGTTTTTCCCTTGTATGGATATGGACATGGTTCTTCAAATTACCACTTTTCGAGAATTGTGCTCCACAAGAATCACATTTGTATGGTTTATGCACAGTGTGGATACAGACATGGTTCTTCAAATTACCACTTTGTGAGAATTGTGCATCACAGGTATCACATTTGCATGGTTTCTCACCAGTATGGATGCGGTCATGCTGCAAAAAGGGCTAGAAAAAAACGTGTACCAAAAGTGCCACATTTGAATTGTTTCACAATAGTCCAAGTGTTTACATTCCCAGTATATTGAATATACTTCCACAGGTAACCTGTTTCCATTCACAAAGGTTTTTACCACTGCGTGGAAGCACACTGGTGTCTACAACGTTACACTGCACAAAACGTTATGTCACAACCAAGAGTGCACTAGTACATGACTGGATAATACTCAGCGAGACATGTAAAGAACAGGTACCACTTTTGAAAATTTTCACCAATGTTAGTGTCAAAATGCAGGCTTTAACACACCACGTTTTTGTAATATGTTGCCACAAGCGTCACATCTAAATGGTTTCCCACAAATGTCAGTGCGCACACACAGCACTAATCTGAACTCTGATGAGAAAATGTCTTGTATATCGTATGCATCAACACATCAAGGTGATTCATCATTCAGAGAATATTTTAGTCATGCTTGATTCCGTTCCCTCCATGAATGAGTTGGTGTCTTTATTTATGAAAATAAATGAATTTTCCACGAGTATCAATCACACGTTTTCTTTTTCTGGAAATCACAAAAGTGGCCGTTTGATAACGTTTTGTTGGGCACAGGACGCGACAGTTGTAGTCGTCAATGTGTGCGGCTTGTCGCAGCTTTGTCACTTCGTGCAGATACTTTCTACAGATGTCTCCGTTGTCTGAAACAACATCAGGCACAGTTAGTGAACAAACCAGATATGTATCTACTATCTACGTTAGATGACACAATAGACATTTCGTGGTTTGGTAATTGCTATCATAAGAAAAATAATGTTTGCTTTATCTGCTTTAATATACCTAAGTACTGATTTCAGATGATTTGAGGGAATGCAATAGAAGGTACTTTTGACAAGACATACATGAGGTATTTACTTGCATTTGTACTTGGAGGTGATAGCAAAAAGATGTACAGTGGCGACACTTAGTGGAGTTAAGAAAATGTATATATGGTGTACACTGAAGACGAATGCATTTGATGTACCCTTTTATTGATAAAAGATAGCATATGTTTTATCAAATCACAACAGCATAGGTGCAGTAAAGGCATAGTGGAGTTAAGTCATAATATTGTGACAGCGAGTGCGTGTTTTGATGGGTTTGTAATTGCGTTCCTAAACTGCGAAATTATCTATTTGGATTCCCTACAAGTAATTTATTCTAAATAAAATAATGGTCAGAAATCAGAATCACATTTTTTTCCATAGCTGCTCAGAAAATTGCCAGGGTGTACAGGAAATTGGTTCTGGATGATTCGGCAAATAATTTATTCGGCTCAATCCGGCCAATCCACTCAAACGGGATGATTCGGCAAACTTCGCTAAATGCAGGGGTGCCATGTTCAGCTGATTCCGCCCACAGTCTTTGTGGGTGATTACATGATATGCCTATTTATATAAGGAATTAACAATATAGGATTAATGTAGTAATACAAAATATAAATTTATGTATGATATTAAACATGGATATATTTAAATCTCTCCTTAAATCAGATTACTTTAAACTCGTTTTTAATGTTGAATCATCATAATTTTTTATTTTAGTCGTTATATTATATATGTATTTATTATTTGAAAATGTAATTGAAACTAATAATGTATTAATATAGTTGCATACTATGTCTATGTGATTAATCAGCAGAGTCCATCAGTCTGGATTTGATGCTGATGAGTGTGTATATACAATTGTGCTGTGCCGGGTGTGAAGGTGCTAGACAAAGTATATACAAGGTGCGAGTAAAGTATCAACGAGGTGTGAGTAAAAACAGACCACAGCTTAGAAGTGTGAAACTGCCGCTACCCTAAATGCTTAGATGGTTGGGGCTACCAAGACATTCCCGGGAAGGGCATTCCACCAGAAGACAGTTCGTGGGAAGAAATAATTGCTGTAGACCCGAATGCGATCTGGGATAATGTGATATATACTTGGATATAATAATACCTTGTACTGGACAGGTGGGTAGCATTGGGGTAAGGTAGTGGTTACCATTAATGACAATCAGTTGGTTTTGGATCCTAGACATCAAAAGAAGGCAAGACAGTTGTCTTCTTTTCTCAAGGGAGTCCCAACGGAGATGGTTAATCAATGCGGACACGCTTTCTCTTTGAATGTAATTGTTTAGAACAAATCTGACTGCTCGACGCTGGATGTTCTCTATCTTATTTACCTCCTTGATGTATGGGTTCCAGGCTGTATTGCAATGTTCTAAGTGGGGACGTACAAAGTGACGTGAAGGAGTAGGCTTGTTGTCTTAGCTTCTGTGAAGTTCCTCTAAAGGCTTGTAGTTTTATTATACAAAAATCACAGAGAAATGTCTGTTTGGTAATAGCTAGGTTTATTTTGGGTGGCTGTTGGGGTGGGGCATATTTATATGGTATAGTATATTGAAGCGTGGCTTATTATACATAGAAAACTGTAAACCTTTGTCAATTTGGATAGTTACGGGTTTGTATATTTATTATACAAACATCACATAGAAATGTCTACCTGGTAATAGCAAAAAGTTTGTTTTTGATGGCTGTAGGGGTGGGGAGTCACATTTCTATGGTATAGTATATTGACCCGTGGCTTGTTAAATACGTTGTACAGCTGTACATAGAAAACCGTACCTTTGCCAATTTGGATAGTTACAAGCTTGTAGTTTTATGAAAAAAAATGCAAGCCCATCCAAACTGACAAAGCTTGACAGTTTTCTATGTATAACAAAATTAACAAGCCACGGGTCAATATACTATACCATAGAAATGTGATTCCCCCGGCTGTAAAACATTTCTTCGGTAATTATCAAATGGATATTTACTGTGATGCTTGTGTGAATCATACACTGTCACATACCCATATAAATTGGAAAAAAATATAGTGATAACATTTACTATTATGAGCCACGGGTCAATATACTATACCATAGAAATATGACCCCCAACAGTAAAACATTTATTCGGTAATTATCAAGAGTATATTTACTATGATGCTTGTATGAATCATACATAAATAACCATATAAACTGGCAAACATCTTTATAACATTTACTATTATGAGCCACGGGTCAATATACTATACCATAGAAATATGACCCCCCATAAATTTTATTTGCCTAAGGCAGTTAGAGAACGTGGACCAAGAAGAATGTTTTTCCCTGAAATTGGAAACAAAATAAAATACTGGTGTTGGTGCAAGTGACAACAAAATATTCCCACTGAGCAGTGTCAGTTTGAAAAGGAGATCTTTCACTGGAAAAATGTATCAAAGTGCAATGTTGCATACATATAAACCAAACGTTACTTTCAATGTCATTAATACTCAAATAATATACATAAAAGAAAAACCCATGAAGAAACAAGGGGTGGATCATTTTTCCATAGGGGGGGGCAATTTTCTATTATAGTATTTTGAACCCCGGGTCATTTTTATACACAGGTCAATATTCTATCTGACACCGGCTTTCTTGGAGAGCTACTGAATCAGCTGGGTTGGAAATGGTTCTGTAAAGGAGACAGTCGTCCGCAAAAAGACGGAGCTTAGAAGTTATTTCTGTTGGTAGGTCGATGATGAAGGATTGGAAAAGCAGTGGATCGAGGACTGTCCTCGGGGGGGCCTATATAGTTGTTTATATCAATTTTTACTAAATTTTTACTACGTTTATGTATAATACAAGTTACATCAATATTACATTTAATTAACGTTTAGTCCTTCTATTTCATATCTTTACAATAATGCACGACATGTTAGTAGGGAGGTCAGACCGATTTGCCGCCCCTCCTGATAACACGGGGAGACAGGGGTCCGGCTTTAAAGGCCGTAGTTTATTATCACGTAACATCCCTGTTCGTTTAAAAAAATTCTCATGTTGTTATAAGGTCAGTCCATGATACTATGCTGATAGCTGATTTTTTGGTGGTGCTTGAGAGCGGTTAATGATTTTTGTGTGTGTGTCGCGTTTTGGTTTTCATTATTTATGCCTGCGGCCATGTTGGATCATGCTGACAGGCCCCATCTTTCAAAATTATTTGCGAGATTATGTTAATGCGTATTGCCATTGTTAAGTTATAAAGAAAGATAAATGAACATGATCGTACAAATATCATGATAATCCATCGATAAAAATGTGTAGTAATTAGTCAGTTAAAATGTCCTATGTTTAACGATGTTTTTTGACTATATATTTAGGTGCTTTCAGCATGATTCATATGCAGAAGTGTAAAGAATTGCGTGGACTATAATATGATTACAGTGATGGCTTACTAATTGATAGCACATTTCAAAATCTGTTTATGGAGCCCGTCTCAAAAGACATCGTCATTTGCCTTGTTCCCCGTGCGCGCGATGCATTGTTGTATACAAAGCACTTTCATGACTGATAGCGTGTGTCTTTGAATACTCTTATTAATAGTTAGCAAGTACTTATGCTAGCACATTAAATGTGTAAACTAAATTTAAATTTCTGCCTTGTTTAATATAGCTAATATATATTAGTTTGATTATTGGTATTATTTCCTTTTTAGCATACTATTTGTATTTTTGTGTGCTAGTTTGGCTACTGTAATGTTTGTGTTATATAACCTGAATTGAAGAAATCTACATGACGACATTTCCAAAGTACACAACATAATAAATGATATAATATGCTACTAGAAAAATTTTTTAGAACATTAAAAAAATATATAAATGACCCGTACATCTATTGGGGAGTTCTATTAGATATGTTAGATCTAAAGCAAATGGAAATGACATGTTCTTACTCGAGCGTGGTGACACAACATTCTGGCTGCTCCAGGATCCATGATAATGCCATTACTTCAGTTGGGAACACCTTCGTGATCTCGATCTTTTCCGAGGGGACTTGGATTCTGGGACTCGTGCAGAAGTGTTGTCAGTTGCAGCGGCTCATACACCCAGTTTCTGCATGACTGTGCGTGGTGACAGTTCCACGGTGCATCCTGGGATAGAAAGTGTCATAACTGAAAGTGCATATATTATAAGGCCAACTATGACATCATTGTGACAGCAACTTAGTTTCCTTTGGAGCCGTTGTAGCCATACAATGAAAACAAAACATGCATGGTTTGTAACATAGTCACATCACTCATTGATGCATATCAGAACTATATTGAAATATTATTAAAACAACTAACCATTTAAAATTTATTTTTTCACAGACCCATCACATTAACATTGTCTCGGTTTTAGGAAAAATACACCATTAGTAGTATTACCGATACGTGTAATTTCATATCATAATAATCTTTGTTTCTTTTCAAACTCTTGCATAATTTGAAATTTCTAAACAGAATGTGTTAGTTTACCTGGATGTGGATGGGTCTGTGGGTCAAGTTGACCTCTGACCGAGCCTAGGTGCTCCATGAACCAAGCATTCTGTGAGTCACACCATAGACCGATGACAAACTTGATTAAGACATCACGTTGGCGGATTGAGGCTTCATCTTCAACCAGCTCCAGGAGTGCCTGCTGTGGTCCTTGCAGTAACCTAATGGCTGCAAACATCTCCTGCAGGGTCAGATGGTTCAACATGCCATCTCGTCTTCCATCTGACATTCCGCCAGGAACCCTGTTCCTCTGTATTCTTCACGGACTCCGAACTTGTCAAGGTCACCTTCATAACAAAGTATTCTGACTGGAGTTGACATTGTGTTGTGTTTCGCCAACTCTGAATGACATTTCAAAGAGTTGCCCACCGTGTCAAAGAATAGCTTTGAGTCGCTCGGCATGTTGATGTGCTTCAGAGCCGGGTGTAGTTTCTTTGCGAGGTTTATCGCTGCAAGCACGTACAGCTGTGTCATCGTGGTTACTGCCGGTGCACTGTCCTCACTTTGTGTGGATAGATGCATGTCAGAAAGACACACACAGACAAAGTTACAGTGCACAGGAAGGCAACACATACTCGCAATGTTTACGTTGTTCTTCAGATAGTCTCCAATGAAGACTTTCAATTCGTTGTTGTCTCTGCTGAACTGCTCAATGTAGTTCTGTATGCTGTCATCGGTGAAGCCATAAACTTCTATTGTTCGGTTGCGTGGAGGAACCTGTCCAGTCGAAGATCAACAAACATGTCTTCAAAGGTGGCATCATGGCATGTGCCTCCACCGACTGATTGTTGGACAGGGATTCTTAACCCTCTGTACATTTCTCGTAATGCTTTCTTCACTTTCTCTGAAAACATACACAATTTTATATGTAGTTAGCACTGACAGGTATACCACAAATATGAAGCATAGAGTTCAAAATGTCTGTCATAAAACCATTTTGAGGTGTCCATGGTGTGTAGTTTTGATATGTATGATGTGTTTATACAGCATGTTAGTTCAAATAAGAATTTTAAAAGAACATTTTATAAACTAAACCTATTTATAAAAACATTAATTTCTGGTTGATTCATGCAGGGAACTAAAGCTGATGTTTAAATATCTATAATTCAACGATAATGGTGATGTTTTATTTAGCACTGTGTTTAGTCCTTAGAATTGCTGAAAGTGTGTTCACCTCCTTCTATTCTACTTATCCATTTGAATGTTAGAAGTTTGATTCTTCAGAATGTTTTCAACATTGGTCACTAAAATGGGACATCAGCTTCTTTAAACAGTTAAAGAATATACCCAAATATGTCTCATTTGTAAATGTTCTTCTTTTGATAACACAACTTTTTTTTATTATGTTTACTCTCAGATGCCAAAAATTGCATGGTTTCTATTAAACATCATTTACATTTATTTAATATAAATGCAACTTATATTGATAAATATGTTTCTGGTGCTGACTTCCAGCAGTTACTTTGTGTAAAAATGTGAAGAATGTTAAAACATTAAGAGAACTGTGTGTGTATGTAGTATTTATTATTTGTAATGCAATGGCCACATTTAAAACTAATTATTCATTTAATTAGTTTATCTTCATTAAGATTTAGCTACTGTCTTAATTATGTATTTATGTTTTGTTTGCTACTTTATTAAATGTAATTATTTATTTTGTATAAACACAGCCAAGTAATTTCCCTCCAGGACAATAGATGTTATTGTATTGTATCACATTGTTCAACAGCAACGACAATATAACAATTGCTCTACACCACATTCATTCCAAGTATTAATAACCTAGTAAACTCCTCTGATTGCAAAACTGCTCAACAGCAAACCAGCAAGAATTTCAAAAGTGTTTTTGTGTTGGGAAAAATAAACATTATTATTATTATGCTGAAACCATTAAGTTGCACGCACAAACAATTACACAAACATACTACAATGGTATACATATATGTACATTGACACTGCTAAAAACAATACACACACAGACCAGACAAGTACTACTGTTGGCAGTTCAACACTCATCTGCTGAGAACTGTATCTCCTGTTTAGGAATATGCTTTGTTTTAATTTAATATTTAAACTGCTTGCACATACTATGTATCACACAATATAATGACATGTAATTATATTCATTCCAACTATATATTTAGTTGATTTAGGGAGTACTGTGATTCTGTGAGTATTGTTTGCATTAGTAATAGTAGTAACATGTTTATTGTTATAACTACTGTAAATATTATAACTTTAATAATTATCCTAATTTTTTTTTTGATACCCTATCTTTAATGTTTATAAACTATATTATTTGTATATCACTAGTGGGGTATTTTTTGATGACAGTTTTACATGAATTAGTATTTAGTTTTGTGAATATATGTAATTTGTACAACATTATTGAAAAATTATGATACATTATATATTAATTGAATTAAAAAGTAAGGTATCATAATTTACAACAAAATCAGTATAATTGAAAAAGTAATCTTCTTGTGACTTAGGTACACAAAAATGTTCAGAAAAAATTAAACAATTTAAAAAAATTGCAGTTTCATTTAATCTAAGTACTTGAAGGCAGAACCAGTGCATTTTAATTAATTACTATTATCACAAAATGAAAGCAATTATAAAGATCTCAAGTGTCAACATATTTATTTCTTGTAATTCTATGCCTACATTTAATTACAAATGTGCCTTATTAATCACTTATTACCTTGATAACACAACCACAAAAGAACTCTGCATACACATAGTTCCTAGTTTGTGGTCCGCCGGTATTATTTGGGTCAGTTCAACAGACTTTATCAACATAACGTCCAAAATTATAATAATTTCCATGTCTTTATATATAACACAGTATTTACTTTTATCTACTTCCATCACGATTACAGAGTGACAAATGGAGCAATCTTAGTCGTTTGGTTAATCACATTTGTAAATTAGAAAATGACATTACTGTCAACATACATCATAGGGTTATAGTGAAAGTCATGTGAATATAATGAGTGAATGATGTAAAAAATCATGTTTCACTGACAGTTGATTAATGTTTGCGTGCACGTGAACGTCTCTGCCCACGTCCATAGCCAGAGGCAGAGCTTGGTATCGGGCATAAGTAATTTTTTTGAAAAGCTCCATTTTTTATGGAATCTGTTTTATTACAATGACATTAACTCAGGCATCTATTTACAAACATAATTAGTAATTGTTATGGAAACATTTGTTCATCAATAAGTTTCAGATATATGGCTTCCAGGATGATTTTATCCGTTAACAAAAATTAATTTGGAACACTCACACTTTTTTTGATAATAGTAAATACAAAAAAGCCAACATACTCAATAAATGTGGGTGAATATTCATTTTATAATCAAGACTTAAAATAGTAAACACAAAAGCCACTGTGTCTTTAATAAAGTGTCACTTTGCAGTAAAGGAGATAATCAAAATTGTTTTCACTTCTTGTGTAAAAACATGCACAAGACGGAATGTACAAACACTATAACCCTACAACTTACAAGAAAATACTTACAGTACTTCCAGAAAGCTGAGCAGTATTTCTAGAGCAGGTCTGGAAGTAAACGCGAATGTTACTATTATTTCAAGAGCAGATCTGGACGTGCATGCATGTCTGCTTAGTGACATTTTCAGTGAATATATGTGGACAGCCTAATAATTTCAAATAAATGGAAGTAAATATCTTCTGAATTGTTATGCCAAACACCGTCCTAGTCATGCAGAAAATGATTCAACAGGATTTAATTGAAATCACATTAGTGACAAGTGTGTCTATGTATATCTGGGTCATTCTGTGACAAATGAACATACATTCTGGCAATTGTTTGGCACACCGTCTTAGAACAGCTGCTACTAGTAAAACATTTAGAAATATAAGAAAATTGACAGAATCTATAAGAAATGATATCTCATTAATAAACTATATTAAAATACCTGGAAAGTTTTAAATGAAATTATTAAAAAAAAACACGCACGTCCACCAACTCATTTATTAATCATGGTATCACAAATACAAATGAGATGTTGCGGACAGGTTCAGTTTCTTTGTAAATGTAGCACCAACTCTGGCAAATACCAAAAGGCATCAATATACCAAATAGGAATATAACTATTCTTGATTATTAATAAAAACACTAATCAAAGCACTATGTTTTGGTGGGTGCAAATAAAATTAAATAGTAAGTATTTTGATTCACCAAAATCACAATATCATCCAAAGGACTTCAGGTCCTCTTGGTCCATTTTTTTTATAAAGTTGCTGACAATACTTACTATTTAATTTTATTTGCACCCACCAAAACATAGTGCTTTGATTAGTGTTTTTATTAATAATCAAGAATAGTTATATTCCTATTTGGTATATTGATGCCTTTTGGTATTTGCCAGAGTTGGTGCTACATTTACAAAGAAACTGAACCTGTCCGCAACATCTCATTTGTATTTGTGATACCATGATTAATAAATGAGTTGGTGGACGTGCATGTTTTTTTTAATAATTTCATTTAAAACTTTCCAGGTATTTTAATATAGTTTATTAATGAGATATCATTTCTTATAGATTCTGTCAATTTTCTTATATTTCTAAATGTTTTACTAGTAGCAGCTGTTCTAAGACGGTGTGCCAAACAATTGCCAGAATGTATGTTCATTTGTCACAGAATGACCCAGATATACATAGACACACTTGTCACTAATGTGATTTCAATTAAATCCTGTTGAATCATTTTCTGCATGACTAGGACGGTGTTTGGCATAACAATTCAGAAGATATTTACTTCCATTTATTTGAAATTATTAGGCTGTCCACATATATTCACTGAAAATGTCACTAAGCAGACATGCATGCACGTCCAGATCTGCTCTTGAAATAATAGTAACATTCACGTTTACTTCCAGACCTGCTCTAGAAATACTGCTCAGCTTTCTGGAAGTACTGTAAGTATTTTCTTGTAAGTTGTAGGGTTATAGTGTTTGTACATTCCGTCTTGTGCATGTTTTTACACAAGAAGTGAAAACAATTTTGATTATCTCCTTTACTGCAAAGTGACACTTTATTAAAGACACAGTGGCTTTTGTGTTTACTATTTTAAGTCTTGATTATAAAATGAATATTCACCCACATTTATTGAGTATGTTGGCTTTTTTGTATTTACTATTATCAAAAAAAGTGCCAGTGTTCCAAATAAATTTTTGTTAACGGATAAAATCATCCTGGAAGCCATATATCTGAAACTTATTGATGAACAAATGTTTCCATAACAATTATTAATTATGTTTGTAAATAGATGCCTGAGTTAATGTCATTGTAATAAAACAGATTCCATAAAAAATGGAGCTTTTCAAAAAAATTACTTATGCCCGATACCAAGCTCTGCCTCTGGCTATGGACGTGGGCAGAGACGTTCACGTGCGCGCAAATATTAATTAACTGTCAGTGAAACATGATTTTTTACATCATTCACTCATTATATTCACATGACTTTCACTATAACCCTATGATGTATGTTGACAGTAATGTAATTTTCTAATTTACAAATGTGATTAACCAAACGACTAAGATTGCTCCATTTGTCACTCTGTAATCGTGATGGAAGTAGATAAAAGTAAATACTGTGTTATATATAAAGACATGGAAATTATTATAATTTTGGACGTTATGTTGATAAAGTCTGTTGAACTGACCCAAATAATACCGGCGGACCACAAACTAGGAACTATGTGTATGCAGAGTTCTTTTGTGGGTTGTGTTATCAAGGTAATAAGTGATTAATAAGGCACATTTGTAATTAAATGTAGGCATAGAATTACAAGAAATAAATATGTTGACACTTGAGATCTTTATAATTGCTTTCATTTTTTCTTGTGATAATAGTAATTAATTAAAATGCAATGGTTCTGCCTTCAAGTACTTAGATTAAATGAAACTGCAATTTTTTTTAAATTGTTTAATTTTTTCTGAACATTCTCCTATTTTGTGTACCTAAGTTACAAAAGATTACTTTTTCAATTATACTGATTTGTTGTAAACTATGATGAAAGGCAATACATACCTAATTTTTTTATTCAATTAATATATAATGTATCATAATTTTTCAATAATGTTGTACAAATTACATATATTCACAAAACTAAATACTAATTCATGTAAAACTGTCATCAAAAAATACCCCACTAGTGATATACAAAAGTATTGTCTAATATAGTTTTATAAACATTAAAGATAAATTATCAAAAAAAATTATAATTAGGATAATTATTAAAGTTATAATATTTACAGTAGTTATAACAATAAACATGTTACTACTATTACTAATGCAAACAATACTCACAGAATCACAGTACTCCCTAAATCAACTAAATATATAGTTGGAATGAATATAATTACATGTCATTATATTGTGTGATACATAGTATGTGCAAGCAGTTTAAATATTAAATTAAAACAAAGCATATTCCTAAACAGGAGATACAGTTCTCAGCAGATGAGTGTTGAACTGCCAACAGTAGTACTTGTCTGGTCTGTGTGTGTATTGTTTTTAGCAGTGTCAATGTACATATATGTATACCATTGTAGTATGTTTGTGTAATTGTTTGTGCGTGCAACTTAATGGTTTCAGCATAATAATAATAATGTTTATTTTTCCCAACACAAAAACACTTTTGAAATTCTTGCTGGTTTGCTGTTGAGCAGTTTTGCAATCAGAGGAGTTTACTAGGTTATTAATACTTGGAATGAATGTGGTGTAGAGCAATTGTTATATTGTCGTTGCTGTTGAACAATGTGATACAATACAATAACATCTATTGTCCTGGAGGGAAATTACTTGGCTGTGTTTATACAAAATAAATAATTACATTTAATAAAGTAGCAAACAAAACATAAATACATAATTAAGACAGTAGCTAAATCTTAATGAAGATAAACTAATTAAATGAATAATTAGTTTTAAATGTGGCCATTGCATTACAAATAATAAATACTACATACACACACAGTTCTCTTAATGTTTTAAAACATTCTTCACATTTTTACACAAAGTAACTGCTGGAAGTCAGCACCAGAAACATATTTATCAATATAAGTTGCATTTATATTAAATAAATGTAAATGATGTTTAATAGAAACCATGCAATTTTTGGCATCTGAGAGTAAACATAATAAAAAAAAGTTGTGTTATCAAAAGAAGAACATTTACAAATGAGACATATTTGGGTATATTCTTTAACTGTTTAAAGAAGCTGATGTCCCATTTTAGTGACCAATGTTGAAAACATTCTGAAGAATCAAACTTCTAACATTCAAATGGATAAGTAGAATAGAAGGAGGTGAACACACTTTCAGCAATTCTAAGGACTAAACACAGTGCTAAATAAAACATCACCATTATCGTTGAATTATAGATATTTAAACATCAGCTTTAGTTCCCTGCATGAATCAACCAGAAATTAATGTTTTTATAAATAGGTTTAGTTTATAAAATGTTCTTTTAAAATTCTTATTTGAACTAACATACTGTATAAACACATCATACATATCAAAACTACACACCATGGACACCTCAAAATGGTTTTATGGCAGACATTTTGAACTCTATGCTTCATATTTGTGGTATACCTGTCAGTGCTAACTACATATAAAATTGTGTATGTTTTCAGAGAAAGTGAAGAAAGCATTACGAGAAATGTACAGAGGGTTAAGAATCCCAGTCCAACAATCAGTCGGTGGAGGCACATGCCATGATGCCACCTTTGAAGACATGTTTGTTGATCTTCGACTGGACAGGTTCCTCCACGCAACCGAACAATAGAAGTTTATGGCTTCACCGATGACAGCATACAGAACTACATTGAGCAGTTCAGCAGAGACAAGAAACATTGCGAGTATGTGTTGCCTTCCTGTGCACTGTAACTTTGTCTGTGTGTGTCTTTCTGACATGCATCTATCCACACAAAGTGAGGACAGTGCACCGGCAGTAACCACGATGACACAGCTGTACGTGCTTGCAGCGATAAACCTCGCAAAGAAACTACACCCGGCTCTGAAGCACATCAACATGCCGAGCGACTCAAAGCTATTCTTTGACACGTTGGCAACTCTCTGAAATGTCATTCGGAGTTGGCGAAACACAACACAATGTCAACTCCAGTCAGAATACTTTGTTATGAAGGTGACCTTGACAAGTTCGGAGTCCGTGAAGAAGACAGAGGAACAGGGTTCCTGGCGGAATGTCAGATGGAAGGCGAGATGGCATGTTGAACCATCTGACCCTGCAGGAGATGTTTGCAGCCATTAGGTTACTGCAAGGACCACAGCAGGCACTCCTGGAGCTGGTTGAAGATGAAGCCTCAATCCGCCAACGTGATGTCTTAATCAAGTTTGTCATCGGTCTATGGTGTGACTCACAGAATGCTTGGTTCATGGAGCACCTAGGCTCGGTCAGAGGTCAACTTGACCCACAGACCCATCCACATCCAGGTAAACTAACACATTCTGTTTAGAAATTTCAAATTATGCAAGAGTTTGAAAAGAAACAAAGATTATTATGATATGAAATTACACGTATCGGTAATACTACTAATGGTGTATTTTTCCTAAAACCGAGACAATGTTAATGTGATGGGTCTGTGAAAAAATAAATTTTAAATGGTTAGTTGTTTTAATAATATTTCAATATAGTTCTGATATGCATCAATGAGTGATGTGACTATGTTAGAAACCATGCATGTTTTGTTTTCATTGTATGGCTACAACGGCTCCAAAGGAAACTAAGTTGCTGTCACAATGATGTCATAGTTGGCCTTATAATATATGCACTTTCAGTTATGACACTTTCTATCCCAGGATGCACCGTGGAACTGTCACCACGCACAGTCATGCAGAAACTGGGTGTATGAGCCGCTGCAACTGACAACACTTCTGCACGAGTCCCAGAATCCAAGTCTCCTCGGAAAAGATCGAGATCACGAAGGTGTTCCCAACTGAAGTAATGGCATTATCATGGATCCTGGAGCAGCCAGAATGTTGCCCGGGTCATTTTTATACCAGGTCAATATTCTTTGACACTGGCTTTCTTGGGGGCTCTGTCACTGGGGGGAAATGGTTTGAAAAGGAGACAGTCGCCCGAAAAAAGAGGACAAATTTTTCTGTTGGTAGGTGTGAAAGGAAAAGAAAAGCAGTGGCCCAGGACCCCTCGGGGGGGGGGTCTCTTTTTTTTATATCTATTTTTACTTAATTTTTACTCGTTTTTTATTACAAGTTACATCAATATTTTAATTAAGTTTATCCTTCTATTTCAGATCTTTAAATAATGCACGACATGAGAAGGGGGGTCAGATTTTTGCCGCCCCTCCATAAACCAGGGGGGGGTTTAAAAGGCCGTAGTTTATTATCCGAAACCCCTTTTTTTTAAATTTTCTCGGGTTTTATGTCGTCCATGATCTATGTGATACGTTTTTTTGGTGGTGTTGGGGTTTGTTTTTTTGTCGCTTTTTGGTTTTCATTATTTATGCCTGCGGCCATGTTGGATCACGCCCCCCCCAAAATTATTTGCGAGATTATGTTAATGCGTATTGCCATTGTTAAGTTATAAAGAAAGATAAATGAACATGATCGTACAAATATCATGATAATCCATCAAAAAAAATGTAGTAATTAGTCAGTTAAAATGCCTATGTTTAACGATGTTTTGTGACTATATATTTAGGTGATTCAGCATGATTCATATGCAGAAGTGTAAAGAATTGTGTGGACTATAATATGATTACAGTGATGGCTTAAATTGATAGCACATTTTCAAAATCGTTTTGGAGCCCGTCAAAAAAATTTTTTGCCTTGTTCCCCGTGCGCGCGGGATTGTTGTATACAAAGCACTTTTTCCCTGACTGATAGCGGGTGTCTTTGAATACTCTTATTAATAGTTAGCAAGTACTTATGCTAGCACATGTAAATGTGTAAACTAATTAATTACTGCCTTGTTTAATATAGCTAATATATATTAGTTTGATTATTGGTATTATTTCCTTTTTTAGCATACTATTTGTATTTTTGTGTGTTAGTTTGGCTACTGTAATGTTTGTGTTATATAACCTGAATTGAAGAAATCTACATGACGACATTTCCAAAGTACACAACATAATAAATGATATAATATGCTACTAGTAAATTTGTTAGAACATTAAAAAAATATAAATGACACGTACATCTATTGAGAGAGTTCTATTAGATATGTTAGATCTAAAGCAAATGGAAATGACATGTTCTTACTCGAGCGTGGTGACACAACATTCTGGCTGCTCCAGGATCCATGATAATGCCATTACTTCAGTTGGGAACACCTTCGTGATCTCGATCTTTTCCGAGGAGACTTGGATTCTGGGACTCGTGCAGAAGTGTTGTCAGTTGCAGCGGCTCATACACCCAGTTTCTGCATGAATGTGCGTGGTGACAGTTCCACGGTGCATCCTGGGATAGAAAGTGTCATAACTGAAAGTGTATAATATTATAAGGCCAACTATGACATCATTGTGACAGCAACTTAGTTTCCTTTGGAGCCGTTGTAGCCATACAATGAAAACAAAACATGCATGGTTTTAACATAGTCACATCACTCATTGATGCATATCAAATATATTGAAAAATTAAAACAATTAACCCTTTAAAATTTATTTTTTAAACCCTCAATTTTTAAAATTTTTCTCGGTTTTGGAAAAATA
>JAODUO010002359.1:0-22500 GCA_025642075.2 Ridgeia piscesae
GATGTACTTACATTGTGCTGTACTCTATTGTCACATGCCATACTTACATTCTGCTTTAATCTACTCTCTCATGCTGTACTTACATTGTGTCATATGCTACTGTCAAATGCTGTACTTACATTGTGCCGTACTCGACTGATAGACTTCTTTGGTATAAACAACATTATCATCCTATTTGCACACAAAGAAACACACAAACTTACTTGGATCTCACCCAACCAAAGAGACAAGAAACAAATTTACCACCTTCTCATCAGTGGCAAGTGGCGAAAATCCTTACAAGATGTACGTTTTAGAAGAGGAGCGGATGTTGGCAGCGATCACCACCTTGTTGTCAAACACATCAAACTGAAGCTTAAAAGAACTGTAACACCAATTAGGCTGTTGAAATGGGGTTCGATGTCTCCAAGCTGAAAGATGCTGGCAACAGACCAGTAGTGCAGTGTGTGTGTGTGTGTGTGTGTGTGTGTGTGTGTGTGTGTGTGTGTGTGTGTGTGTGTGTGTGTGTGTGTGTGTGTGTGTGTGTGTGTGTGTGTGTGTGTGTGTGTGTGTGTGTGTGTGTGTGTGTGTGTGTGTGTGTTGTTGTGTGTGTGTGTGTGTGTGTGTGTGTGTGTGTGTGTGTGTGTGTGTGTGTGTGTGTGTGTGTGTGTGTGTGTGTGTGTGTGTGTGTGTGATTGTAACTAAGAGTGATGCAATTTCGGCATTTGGTGCGATGTTTTGAACGAACACACTTCTGCCATGGCAGCGCTACCTAGTGAATGACGTTATAACTACAAAGATACATACTCATGGTAAGTGTCAAAAGTGGAAAGTACCGGCGAAGATGTATCAAAAGAAAATCTTCCTTTAAATTACTAATTCTGGTAAAACATACAATTTATATGTTACTTTACACTTACTGTACATTTTTTGCACAAAATACCCATACAATTTATAACTTCTGTAATTTCTACTTTGACTGAGAATTAGCTGACTAGTTGCAGTACAGTAGAGTGAGATTTATATCATATGTCTTGGACGTCTATTTACTAATTTTTTATAACTTATACAACTTATTAATTATTTTAACTATTTTGTTTTATTGTGTTTATCTACATGCATAAATTGGATATTTAGGGCCGGCGTGACCACGTTTATTGCTAGCGTAGAATGTAGAACGATCGGGTTGGCAAACATGAATGACACGGTTAAGATCATAACATTATAAGAGAACGTTTCTGGGTGCTGGAAACAACTAGAAAACAAAACCAATATGGGCGATAAAATAAGTAAGCCCGTGTTCCCGCTGTTCGGCTGGCGTTGATGCAAAAAGAACCCAGTTTTAATACTAAACACACTATTTTTTATAATGCAAGTATCCGTGGGATGCTGTAAAACTGTAGAATTAACGCACTGTAGTGTCAAATATAACTAAACATGTAGGTAAAACTACGCAATCGAGGAAGGATCTTGCAACAAACTTATACCGTAAGCACTGCACTATCGCCATCTGTCATAAATCCGTTTCATTACTCGACAACTTCGGCTACCGTAAACTCGCTATTATAAGTTAGCTTTACACAAAATACCGTAAGATGGCGCGTTTGTGCGCGCGAATATTTATAAACCTTACTGCGCGCGAATTAGTTTAATTAATTATAAATAATATAATAGTAATTAGCCAGCATCATTATGATCTGAAGAATTTTTTGGTTTATTATAATGTAATAATAATGTTTTATTTCGTATTGCGCCACATCCATAATGGTTTGTGTGACGCTTCACAACATACTGCTATTGAAATGTTATACAATAAGAAGAATACCACTCACACGTAATATGTTTAAAGGGCAAAAAAAGGCAACGGTTTCGTATCATACACTTAATAGAGTTTATACAAACTAACAATTTCCACATATACTCAATTTTTTAACGTCAGCGGTTTACTCAGAATGTGACCTTAAAGTCTAAAAATCTAAAGAAATCCATGATGGCCTAGACACCACCATCTTAACCGGTGACGTATTCGTTTGGCTTGGCCTGGCCAATAAGCGCGCGGCATTCTAGGTCTCTGCCGAGGCCGGTCAGCTTCCTGCGACGTCAGTACGCTTGCCTACGGCACAACAAAATCGAGTCTTCGTTTAGTTGGCGTGACATGTAGCAGCTGCTTAGACCTATCTGTGGTCAACAAGTAATTAAGAAGTAGACATACATCACCAGTGGATGGAACAAGATCCAACAAAACGTCGCCGACCGTCGTCTTCTTAAACCCGGGGCAGGGCTGACAATATTTAGCCATGGGTGGACTAAACCGTCGAAGCAACGCATATATCAAGCTGGCCGAGACATCAATGATCAGATCGCAAGAAGGTTAGTATGATGTACCATTTTTTCTGTGTATTTAATTGTGTTTTTGGCAGACGTCAAGCACACGTAACGTTTTTGTGCTGTTAAAATTAGTGTTGACCGCCGTAGACCGGCTTATCGATTGATGATGGCTCGGTCATTGATGTGTTGACGAAGCCCGATGCCGATGGCGATGTCCATCGATGACAGCTAATCTGTTTCTGGTATCACGTCCACACATGTATAAAGACTAAGGTATACTTGAACCAAGGCTAGCTAGGACAATAGCACAATTTATATTATCGCAGAATTTAGTACAATGCAGAATATATAATTTTGCCTTAAAAGAAACTTGAATAACTGAACTTGAACATGACACGTCTCATGGGTGATAAATATGTCATCGGCGGAGGACTGTGGCCTTGGGATTGTCGTTGGCACTTACTTGTGTCTGCAGTTAATCAACCGCTCAAGAGGACATAGTCATTTATTTCCATTGACGTATGTTGGCTATGTCAGAGTAAGGTGACATTGATTAATACAGCTAGTAAAGCTTATGTTATGATCAGTATGTTCAGATATGTGCTAAGAAACAATGAAAATGATATGATGCTGAAAACTAGAAATTCAGTCAGTATTTATTTAAACATTAAGGTTTTACAAAGTTTTGTTAGTTGCATTTTTCTGTTAGTTTCCAATTATGAGATACACATTTGACTATATTTATCATAATTTTATCAAGTTTCTGCATGCACTTTGACACCCCACTTTCAAAATTAGTTTCACCCTCGAGTAGCAGTATTTATGACTGTTTAATGGTTGGTGGAATTCAATGATTGTTCGAAATCCATGGACAGTAGCTGCATGCATGTTTTAAAGTAAATCTTCATTTAAACTACTCATTTTTTTTTATCTGCAACAAGTTGTGTTTATTTTGATGTTTTATTAGCTTTTTAGATGTGACGTCGGTATCCACTGGTTAAAGATCTATTGTCACCTGTAAGTGATAATTGAAAAGAAGATAAGTTTTATTCTAGATAATTATACAGTGAAAAATCATACACTTGATTGATAGTGTCTGCTGCATTCTCACAATATGGCTGTATTTCTCACTTTCTGGTAATCTCATATGAATAACCAGAGGAAATGCCAATTAGGTGATGATGCAATTAATTATTTCACGTTCCTTTGTTGTTAAGCAGAAAACAGTGATTGTCACTCATGTATCACATTGTGGCATCCACACGTGTGCATAGCTGCAATTGTTGAGGAAGAAGATAATGACAATGTATCTGGAGCAGTTCAGCAGCATTCCAATGCCCTGCCTGAAGTCATCATCACAGCACTTTCTGGGGGAGCCTAGTTTACTAAATTGTCATACTGGACAGGTGGAGGTCTATCAGAGTTATCTGCCCCAAGAGACAGCACTTCTATGAAGGTATGACAGCAGTCAAGGGGACTTTTGCGACAAGGGGACTTTTGCGATAAGTTGCATTTGAATCCATGCTTGTACAGTTCTCTTCACATTGCACCAAGCTGTATAAAGTAGCACATAGTAATGGCAGTATTGCTTCATATTTCTAAGATAATACAGGTATGGCATTTGAATGAACTCCTAGTAACTGTGTCATGGGGGGACCAAACACAGCTGTAAACAGTTACTGTGTACACTTATGAATACAGCTACTTGTGTAATTAATAACTTCTTTGTTTTTGATAAAATAAATAACACGTCATTATCACTGAATGTATTATAATATAATATAAAAATACATAAAAATACAGTACATTAGATACAAAGTGAAACATTAAGATTAGAACAACAAGTGATAATTGGGAGTAGAATGTGATAGTGGAATTCCTGGTCAATATGTTGTTATTTAACTTATGGTTACTAATTTGGCTAATGTTTGGTTACTAAAACAATGACTTCTTACATGATTATCAAATGACAAAATTACAAAAAATTAGTACATGTTTATAATCATGTAGAAAAAGTTTCAAAGTTGTCCAAATACTAATCAGTTAATGCAAGCACTATATTCATTGTAGGAATGAAATCACGATTGATGCTATCTGCTCTTGCGTGGAACTACCGGCCACGTCCTGTCCCAGGCATCCCTATTAACACTAATGTCATCTTCGAGAAACAATGATTAAACTGGAGGTTGCGCAACAGAACACAAGTTGTCCGACATAACGTCTACCCATGCTGATGAGAGTCACATAATCCATGTGGTGATGGGAAAGGTTACACTGCCACTAATCACTGTACCAACAGGGCTTGCTTGATCGGTGACCAAACCGAGTAAGGAAGATCTGCGGGCTGCATGGCTCAATAGTTTTGTGCATTAGTCAAGCCTTTGAGAGCAAAGTGATATCCCTCGTGCTGCTCTCCAAGCGAGGACAGGGAACTTTGTCCTGATTAAGTGGCTGGTGCATGCTGGCAGTACTCGATGAACACTCCGGTCCAACTTGCTGTGAACCCACCAGTGTAAACTGCCCATAGACAGCCCACCTGAGCAACCTGAAATAAACGTGTTCAGATAAATATACATATGACATTGTAAATAAGATGAAAATTAATCATTAAAGACACCCCATTTTTAAAATGTGGTGCTTTTTAAGTATAATAGCATATTGCATCTAATGTTGACAATATGCACTTTTAAATCGCTGTGTGGCATTAGAAACCATTGAGGATCTATTTCTATAATTTGGAATAAATGAATTAGGGTATTGCTAGTAAGCTCAAGAAATGTTTATTAATTTGATTGAACCACTCGGAAAGCTGTCAAACATAAACATCTTGTCTAAAACCTCTAATGACAACTCCAGTCCCTACATTCACATATTTGGGTTGTCATCTCATAATGGATAACCAGAGAAATGTCAATTAGATTAATATTGTGAAAAGACTAGGCACTATAATTTACTTTATGATCCATTCTATACTTTAAAAGGTAGGAACTATGCACTATGTTTACAAATATACCTGCCATTTTCACTACATAAAAATCATAATGGTTCCATGTGTTGTATCTATAAGTAATGATAACTATTATTTTTATTTATAGTGAGTACTTTGTTTGATGTTGTATTGTTGCTTCTTATTTGATGCATTAACGTTTATTGCAACATAATTATATAAATGTATGCACAGTATACTTACTCGTTTGTTGATGGATCTAGTTGCCAGTTATCTATCTGTATATGGTTCAGTGCAACCAATACATTCCGAAGCACCAGTTGCTCGAAGCAGAGAATTTCAAATCCGACTTTTCGTAATACACAGCAGTCCACCTGTCATAAAAAAATCGAACATTAAGAAATATTTTATGTGAATCATTGCAAACATGGATTATTATTCTGAATGAACATAATTTCACAAAGCATGAATTCTGACACATTTCCTGTATTCATCTCGTCACTAATATCTCTGGGTTCTTTGAAACAAACTCATTATCTATGTTTATATATGACTCCATAAGACACATGCAAAATGATGAGAAGATAACTCTGCAGTTTATGTTCAAATAAAATAATCGTAACTGCCTGCCGTTGCTGTGTAGGCGGTGCATTTAGATCATGATATAATTTTTATGAATCAATATAGCTGCTGTTATTACAAATGTGATGGGTGTCCACACCTGGGCGATGCAAAAAAACAGCAAGGTATTGACTATTCATTTGTATGGATTTTTCCCACAATTGACATACCTGCAAAATTGTTGGACCTGATTCATTTAATTTCATTGGAACTATTCAATACAATTTATGTTAAATGATAAACCCCACCAAGTCTTAACAAATGTGTTATTATCATAACACGTAATAAGTGACACATACTTAGTCTAATAGTTGAATGCGGCAAGCCTAAGCCTGAGGTCACCCGGCTGGCCCAAGGCGGCAAGGCTTGGCCCAAGCTAAGCGATCATATTTCGCTTGTCATAATAATACGATCATTACGCAGTCCGGACCTCAGGATAATAATATTTAAGCAATAACAATAATAGATAACAACTTAATATCTACCTTCATCAATATGCTCCGCTTGCCGAGTTGCAGCCTTTTCATGACAGCAGACAAACTTGTCACCGCATCAACACATTGGTCGCCACCAGTTGACACCGTTTCTGCTAGTTTTGTTTTTTGTACGTTCAGCTTCCCGTGTGTCTTTCTTTTCGTGGTTACTCGCCTCTAGTGTATCTTCCAATACCATGCCTTTGTCTTTGCGGCTGGAATCTATATCCAGATACTTCTGCATCCGTTAAATGATCCGATTTGATAATCCATAACAAACACGCCATTTTTTTTCTGCGCACAGCGCCTCCAGACGGATTTATGAATAACTAATCTGTGGAGAAGCTCAGCGTACTGACGTCATTCTTCGTCGACAATGGCGTAGCTCATAGTATTTCGATGGCTGGGTGTTCAAAAATATTTTTCAGGTAAACGGCTGACGTTAAAAAATTGAGTATATGTGGAAATTGTTACTTTATATTAACTCTATTAGGTGTACGCCACGAAACCGTTGCCTTTTTTTTGCCCTTTAAATAAAAATTAATAATACAAATACATTTGTTTACATAATTACTAAAATTGCCAAAAAGTCATAAAGTACCATACTTATTCCATAACAACAGTAGTGATACATTAATGTATGGTTAATAGATAGTAATAAATAATAAAAATGATAAAATAATTAAAGTAATTACTCAAGCTATATTATTCAGGCTATTGTTCTACTTAGGGCCTGCAAGTGGGTCACGATACATGGCGTGACTCCGCGCGACTGGAGCTTATTGGGGACTAAGCGAGACTAATTGGGGACTGGACACAAGAATAATATTCTAACGATGGATGACAGTTGTAGCTTCCGACTGATGAATACTAGGAAAATCAGTTCATAAATATCTTATGTTATACGTTTCTTATCTTAAATGTCCGATTTAATATTGAGTTTATCACACTATCATAGACACATAGCGATTTACGTAGTGCAGATAATCGACACGATGCTAGGCTGTATGTGTCTTTTACGGGATTTGCGTTTTACATTGCTGTACGTTGTGATTTCGATAAGTACTTATATCTGACAAGTTGTCTAAATGCACATAATCATAACACATGTATACGTTTGGCCCAAACAGGTTGTACTGCGCGAAAACTGGCACTGTTCATTATTAGTCAAGATCGCCAAACACAAGTACTTGCCGCTATTGCCATGGCAACCACCATAATAATCGATTAAAATTCATGATTTCCATGCTCATTGTCACCGGCAAAGTGTTCCACTGCTTCTGCTTGTAATAATCCTTCGGACAATATAACTGAAATACGCTGTTTCCGGACAGTTCGATTATTACGACCAAAACAAGACTATAAGTCCTATATGTTAACATGGAGTAAATGGACCTCCTGCCCCCAACTGCCCCCAGCCTCGTTTTCGCGCGCGAGACTTGCACGCCCTAAAGGTTTCGTTGCATTTAAAAATAACATTAATATGTTATTGTTTTAGTTATTATATTGTTAAAACATCGGTCAGGTAACATAAGTTTGCATGCCCGCAGCACACACTATACACCGTTCATAATATTTTTTTTTTTAAATAAAACAATTCCACATCGTCGAACAAAACGTAATTTCCATACTATCATGTTATATTTCGGTCGATAACACGAGTGAGTCAACACGCTTTAGGCCTTACATTCATTGTAACGTTCATTTCTCTTGTGACATCGATGTGTTGCCATATTTACAGGACAAACCAGCACATTTTCTAACTGACTAGAAATCATGAATATCCAAATACGTTTACAAGAGCGAGTTTTCGATTTGCTGCAATCTCTGTCGGCGACATCCGTAGAATATGACCCCATTTTAATAGTTATAATATTTCAAAAAATACTATGCTGTCGTTTTACTGATATTAAATGTGTACTATTTAACGCTGAGTGAACGACGCAAAGACTGCTTAACCAATATACCAGATCCAGTCGCTGCTAACGGGTACAGAATATTATTCGTTAGAGGAATGCAAGTGATACTTTTTGTAATGTAATGTATGCATATGTATGTAAGAAATGTGAGAAGTTTGGCGGCTGTTGGTGGTCATGTTCATGGTTAGGTCAGAAAGTAACAGATAATAATATGCATGCACAGTTCACGCCGACCAAGAAGACTCGACTACGTTATTTTATTTCAAAAATGGCGTAGTCTATAGACTTTCTATGGTTATGTGTTCTAATTGTTTCCCTAGTAAACCGCTGACGTTTAAAATATGATTGTTGTTGGAAGTTGTAACTTTTTATTAACTTTGTTAAATCCATATGATCAAAACATTGATTTTGTATCCTTTTAATTAACTACAAACGCTTAAAAACGCAAATAAATGATTCCAGAGGAATTAATAAAAAAATTGTTTTATATAATATAAATTATGGTAATATGTCACCGGCTTCTGGAGATCTAAGAAGTATAGTGTATATTATACAGTATTATATTTTATTATTACTTACCACACACGCAATGCCGTAACTTTGTTAGAAAACTAATACTATTGTTTATTGTAAACAAAATGCACAATCAATTACACAATGCGAAATTTGTCATAATGATTTCTCTACATATCAGTTTGATTCAACAATAATGGAAACTACGGTGGTTGAGTTCCGCCAATTAAATCACAATTTTAGTAGGCGTTATAACGCCATATTACAGAGGTTATCAATTTTTATTATTATTTGGGACATGAATGCCTTCCTTTCGGATGTCAAAGGGTCCATTTATTGAAAACTGCACCACATAAATAATATACGGTTTGACCAATTTCTTATCAGAAACAAGTTGTTTTTTCTGTTTTTCTATTTAAATAAATACTTTGTAAATTCGGTGTGGGTGTAATGTTGACAGAAAGCGCATCAATGTGTAAGTATTTTATCCATCACATACTTTCCCAAACTAGCTACCATTCACAATTAAACACGCTCGCACGCACGCACACTGGAGCATTTTCAAAACAGTTTCTACTAACTTTTTTGATGTAATGTTGAATGGCATTCCAAACACATCAAAAAAGTTAGAAAAATCGTTTTGAAAAGGCACTAATACTTTAGGCCAGTTAACTGGAAGACCCGACCTTGGCTTGTAACTTGTTGACATCAAAAAATCAAATGAGCAATTCGCTGAGACTATGCGTAGACAACCCAATTAACACATGCAGAAAATAAACACCTATGTTTATCACCCAACACTATACGGTCACACGGTATAATGTTGAGGATTTCTTAACGTGTTCTTATACAACTTTTCAGTCTTTTAGTAATTGCACCTAGCAACCACATTGTCAACTATCATTATCCCATGCTAAAAACCGGTCAGAGCAGTGATAAATGACTCCCAACTATTGCTCCTAGGCGAAGTGGGGCAGGTAAGATAAGTCTCTATGGTTTCTTATCAGAGCGAGCCATTTTATAATGTTTCAGATTATATAAATGTATGAATGACTTGACATATACATTTCTTACCATTCCAGAGATTTCAATTGTCTGAACATCTTTCCACATACAAAATAAATATATGCTTTCTCACATTTTTTATTTAATGTTATTTCAAAGTACACGACTGGGTGAACGACTTTCTACATGTATCACAAATGTATTTTTCCCCAGTGTAGATCATTCCATGGGTTACATGCAACTGGAACAAATGAATGACTTAATGAATTACAAATCTACGGCTTTGCTCCAATGTGAACCATTTCATGTAGCTTCATATTATATGACCTGGTGAATGACTTTCTACATGTATTACACGTTTACAGCTTTGCATGAGTGCGAATCATCATTGCATGTAGCCTCAGAATATATGACCTGGTGAATCACTTTCTATATGCCTTACATGTATACAGTTTTGCATTAGTGTGAACCATCACTGCATGTAGCTTCAGATTATATGACCTGGTGAATGGTTTTCCACATGTATTACATGTCTACAGTTTCGCATGAGTGTGAACCATCACTGCATGTAGCTTCAGATTATATGACCTGGTGAATGGTTTTCCACATGTATTACATGTCTACAGTTTCGCATGTGTATGAATCATCACTGCATGTAGCTTCAGATTATATGATTTGGTGAATGACTTTCCACATGTATTACAAATGAACTGTTTCTCTCGTGTGAGATAATTCATGTTGCCTCAGTACACCTGACTGGGTGAACGACTTTCCACATTGACCACAAACGTACGGTTTCTCACCAGTGTGAGTGAATTCGTGATGCTTCAGAGTATATGACCAGGAGAACAATCTTCCACACGTATTACAGATGTACGGTTTCTTGCCAGTGTGAATAAGTTTGTGCCGTTTCAGATTACTAGAATTTATGAATGACTTTCCACAAGTGTTACAAACGAACAGTTTCTCACCATTACGAGTCATGTTTTCCCCCTTCAGACTATCCATATGTCTGATGGCATTTCCACAACAACTGTTACTGAAGTATGGTTTCTCACCACAATGGGTAATTTTTGGCTGGCTCAGATTACTTGACCGTTCGAATGACTTTTCGCATGTTTCACAACTGAACGGTCTCTCACCAGTATGAGTCATTTTATGTTGTTTCAGATGATTTCACTGTCTGAATGAATTTCCACAAGTGCTACAGATGTATGGTTTCTCACCAGTGTGAGTCATTTTATGGTGTTTCAGATGATTCAACTGTCTGAATGAATTTCCACAAGTGCTACAGATGTATGGTTTCTCACCAGTGTGAGTCATTTTATGGTGTTTCAGATGATTCAACTGTCTGAATGAATTTCCACAAGTGCTACAGATGTATGGTTTCTCACCAGTGTGAGTCATTTTGTGTTGTTTCAGACTAACCATGTGTCTGTATGAATTTCCACAAGTGTTACAGATGTATGGTCTCTCAACAGTGTGAGTAATTTTGTGTTGTTTCAGAGTAACCATGTGTCGGTACGAATTTCCACAAGTGTCACAGATGAATGGTTTCTCACCAGAGTGGATCATTTTGTGCTGGTTCAGATTATTTGACCGTTTGAATGACTTTCCGCATGTTTCACAAGTGAACGTTCTCTCACCAGTGCGAGTAATTTTGTGTCGTTTCAGATTACACAACAGTCCGAACGAAGTTCCACACGCTTTACAGATGTATTGTCTCTCATCAGTGCGAGTCATTTTGTGTCGTTTCAGATTCTTCGACAGTTTGAACGACTTTCCACATGTATCACAAACGAACGCTCTCTCATCCATGTGAGTCATTTTATGGTGTTTCAGATGATTCAACTGTCTGAATGAATTTCCACAAGTGCTACATATGTATGGTTTCTCACCAGTGTGAGTCCTTTTGTGTTGTTTCAGACTAACCATTTGTCGGAATGAATTTCCACAAGTGTTACAGATATATGGTTTCTCAACAGAGTGGGTCATTATGTGTTGGATTAAACCTAAAAACCTAAAACCCGGCCCGTGTCATGCGGCGAATGCTAAGGGGAAATCGCGGCCCCGGCGTCATGCAGTAGGTAGTTTTTAATTTGACTTTTCACAATAGGTTTACGTCCATTAGAAATATGAAAATAACAACTAAACAATAGCAGGACTACGGCCTCTCTGTGCACATTCTGAATCTCATTTCAGTCTGACTATCGTCATTTTGAACACACAGCGAATGTTGCCGTATTTTATATGTATACCCTACAAGTGCGCTTGCGTAAATGCGTACGTGTTGATATATACATATGTGTGGAACTTTGGTTTAACGTGGATTTTTGCAGTACATTACAATAATAAATTATACACCCGACACGCACTACTGATCAGCGCGGCACCAGACGCGCGAACAACAACAACAACAATACACGCCCCACCTCTCATGGCCGGCGCAAGCGAGGCAAACGTGCCGGCGTGTTGACACGATTCAGGACACGGACACAACGCCCTCCTCTCCCTGCAATATTTCTATCAAATGTAAGATCTCTGAAAAACAAACATGATGAACTGCCCTACCTGATGAAGACTAGGCGTGATTTTAGTGACTGTTCTGTGTACTGCTTCACAGAAACCTGGCTTGACCCCTTGACCCCAAACTCAGCTGTCCTTCATTCTGGGTACACACTTCATAGAGCCGACCGCTCGCCTGAACTATCAGGCAAATGTAAAGGTGGAGGAGGGTGTTTCATGATAAATCAACGATGGTGCAACTACTCATCAATTTTGTCAACAACTTGCTCCCCTGGACTTGAGACTTATCATAAAATGCAAGCCGTTCTACCTGCCGCGAGAGTTTACCTCCTTTGTCATGGTGGCAGTGTACATTCCACCCCAAGCCAACGCTACCACTGCGATCGGCGCACTCGCTGATCAGATCACCACCGTGGAAAATTCAAACCCGGACTCATTTGTGCTCATTCTTGGTGATTTCAACCACACCACACTATCTAAAGAACTTCCGAAGTACAAACAGCAGATAACGTGTGCCACGAGAGAGGGGAAACATTGGGCCTCTGTTACAGCACCATCATAGAGGCATACCACGCGGTTTCACGCGCGCCCCTTGGTTTCTCCGACCACGCCATATTATACCTCCTGCCCTCATATCGCCAGAAACTGAAACGAGTGAAACCTTGCGTTCGAAATATCAAGCACTGGGACGATGAGTCCATCCTGCGTCTCCAAGGATATCTAGCATGTACGGACTGGGACTCTTTTAGATACGCGTCTAATGACATTCATGAATATGCAGATACTGTGAAACATACATAAACTTCTGCCAGGATCTGTGTATTCCCCAAAAGAGTGTAAAAGTGTTCGGCAACGATAAGCCGTGGTTCACCAAAAACCTGAAAATTAAACTGAAACAGAAGGAGGAAGCCTTCAAGAGTGGCGACCGTGCACTGTACAAAAAAGCAAGTACGGTGTCGAAAAAGCGATACGGGGAGCGAAAGCCGACTACAGGCGCAAAATCGAAAGCCAGTTCCTTTCAAAGGATACCCGCTCTGTCTGGCAAGGACTCCAGTGAATTACTGGCTACAAGCAAAAGCATTCAATCCCTGGCTTTGAATCAGCAACACCTGACAACTTTAACCACTTTTACCGCCAGAATTTGAAGCCTACATCTGCCAGCCTCCCTGACCCTGCTGTGCCACTCCCTCCACCCTTCACTGTTCAAGAGCACGAGGATGAGGAAGCTATTCAAGCAACAGAGCAGCAGGAAAGCAACTGGTCCGGACAACGTTTCCACATCAACTTGCTGTTGCATTGGCCCTGCATTTTGTGATGCAGCACTTGGATTATCCGAACACATACGCACGCATCCTCTTCGTTGACTACAGTTCTGCCTTCAATACGGTCATCCCTCAGCAGCTGTACGACAAACTTCAGTTGCTGTCACTTGACCCATCAATGTGTTACTGGCTTCTGGACTTTTTACTACAGCGATCACAGGTTGTTAAGATGAACAGTATAGTTTCCAGTTCTATTTAGCCAACTAAAGTAGTTCGAGCTGAGGAGAGAAATTCTTGTTCAGTTATATCGTTCTGCTATTGAGAGTATTCTTACTTTCTCAATACGTGTGTGGTTCGGCGGCGTCAGCCAGCGCCAGAGGAGCAGGCTTGACAGAGTGGTGAAAACAGCTTCCAAAATTGTCGGTGGTGAACTCACCTCTCTAACAGCCATATATAAAGAGAGATCCAAAAAAAGAGCCTGCAAAATTATATCAGACCAAACTCACCCCGCCCATTATCTTTTCGATCTATTACCGTCAGGTAAACGCTATAGATGCATCCGTACGAAAACAAATCGCTTTAGAAATAGTTTTTACCCAAGTGCCGTAGCAGCCTTATCAGGAATGAAATTTAGAACGTAGATGTAAATACTCTGGAAACTTGGCTGTTTTCGCCGCTCTGGCGGAATTTTAATTTTTCTGGCGCTGGTTGGTATGGCTGAGCCGTACGCGTGTGGGGTGTGGGTGTACCTATTCTCAGTAGCGGATCGGTGGTGCTGAGCAACAATCTTCTCTTCTCCTGAAATTTTAGCTTAACTTAATAATTGTATCAATATATTTATTTTTACAAAATTGGTCGCGTTCATTTGTAATTGTAAATATAATTTTAAATGATATTTCAGTCTTCTTATAATGTATGTTTAGTAATTTAAATTATATTTTTAGAAGATAATATATATATATATATATATATATATATATTATATTAACTAGTTTACACCACAATTATTGTTGAATAGATAATCTATTATTTTAATTTTGTCTTTATTTATTTATTATATTAAAAAAACATTTTAAAGAACAAATTATGTACAATGTATATCTTATATCTATATCTTATATTTATTTGCCATATTTCATTTTATTGTATATATAGGCACTATATGTGTCAACGCCAGACTACATTCCAATTCATCATGTAATGCACGTTGAATATGGCAATAAAGCTTTATTATTATTATATACTATTGCAGACTCACAGCCGCGGCAGACAACGGCATGTATCTGTGGCTAAACGACATGTACGGGCTGACAAATCTATCGACATTTGACTACACTGCGAGGGGCATAGGCAACGTGTCAATGAGAGACGTCTACCTCAGCAATAAACACCTCAAGGAGGATATGATTATTTCGTAAGTTTTTGGTAAATAGCGACATTAACATTAACAAACATATCGTTGCTAGTATTGACTTTTTAATCAGGAACATACAACTCGATTTCAAGGTATCTTTTCAGTTTCATGTTATGGACTATTTGTTTCGATGGCAATGACGTTTCTGAAGACGATAACAACGTTTCGAACGTGATTCCTTTCTAACTAGTAACACATTTAACTATGTCCAAAAGCAATTTCGCCAACTATAGCGTACGGCGGCGATCTGTCGGATTCTGCTGCGGCGATTACACAAATAGAAAACAAGATGTGTTGGTCATATGCTGAAGGTGCTACACTTGGTACGGCTGAAAGCGAGGAGGCAGAACAAGGCAATGGCTACTTGCTAACCACTCACGTACAAATGCCCCTTTTTGGTTGTTCTGATGTGAATAAGGTCTAGATTTAGAGTTAGTTTTATTGTCAGTGTTAGGGATTGGTTTAGTGTTAGGGTTATGTTAAAGGATTGACAAGATAGATACTAGGCGTTTTACATGTATCTGTGCGTGGATGGTTAGCAAGAAGCCACCTCAAAAGAACAACCGCCCATGTCTCCTTCACAAAATCAACATCGGTCATGTTGACAACAACATAGACCAATACCTCCATCGAACTTGCGTAGCCCAGCTTTTCATCATTAGAAGGCAGACCACCTTTGTCGTTTGTTTTACCTCAGAGACTCAGAGATTGGAATAGACTTCCCACAAGCGTTTCGTCCACCTCATACACAGAGGATTTCATGGCTGGCCTTGGTCCATCAACATCTGCCACCAGACAACATATTCAGAAGACCTCCATATACATTGTATCTGATTCGCCTGTGGTCTATTATACAATACATTTTATTAGTTAACGTCTCAACTTAGTAATTTAATTGAAACATTAAAAAATATTACCTGTTTTTAGGAAAGCATACACCACCTTCCGAGGCGCAAATAATCTTTGTTGGTCCTTTGAGGCCCTGACAGGGCCCTGTCAGGGCCCTGTCAGGGCTCAGTCAGGGCACCGTCAAGGCACAGTCATGGCACTGTCAGGGCACAGTCAGGTCACAGTCAGGGCACAGACAGGCATGTGGAAAAAGAACAACAGCGCTGATCACACTAATTGATACCACTGTTGTCAGAGAAAAATATTATTGATAATAATAGTAATAACGATAATAATGAAAACTGGATAAATCGTGTTTACTAATTGTTATTTGTGTCACATTAGTTGCAGTTGGAAGGGGAAGTTATGCACTCATGAAGGTTTCAACCTGTCGATAACAGACGCTGGTATATGTTACACATTCAATGATGTGCTCACCAATGATTCATTCGTCAGGTCTACGGGTAGGTGCAATGTTAACCAATGATTCATTCGTCAGGTCTACGAGTAGGTGCAATGTTAACCAATGACTCATTCGTCAGGTCTACGGGTAGGTGCAATGTTAACCAATGACTCATTCGTCAGGTCTACGGGTAGGTGCAATGTTAACCAATGATTCATTCGTCAGGTCTACGAGTAGGTGCAATGTTAACCAATGACTCATTCGTCAGGTCTACGGGTAGGTGCAATGTTAACCAATGATTCATTCGTCAGGTCTACGAGTAGGTGCAATGTTAACCAATGACTCATTCGTCAGGTCTACGAGTAGGTGCAATGTTAACCAATGACTCATTCGTCAGGTCTACGGGTAGGTGCAATGTTAACCAATGATTCATTCGTCAGGTCTACGAGTAGGTGCAATGTTAACCAATGACTCATTCGTCAGGTCTACGGGTAGGTGCAATGTTAACCAATGATTCATTCGTCAGGTCTACGGGTAGGTGCAATGTTAACCAATGACTCATTCGTCAGGTCTACGAGTAGGTGCAATGTTAACCAATGATTCATTCGTCAGGTCTACGGGTAGGTGCAATGTTAACCAATGACTCATTCGTCAGGTCTACGGGTAGGTGCAATGTTAACCAATGACTCATTCGTCAGGTCTACGAGTAGGTGCAATGTTAACCAATGACTCATTCGTCAGGTCTACGGGTAGGTGCAATGTTAACCAATGACTCATTCGTCAGGTTTACGAGTAGGTGCAATGTTAACCAATGACTCATTCGTCAGGTCTACGAGTAGGTGCAATGTTAACCAATGACTCATTCGTCAGGTCTACGAGTAGGTGCAATGTTAACCAATGACTCATTCGTCAGGTCTACGGGTAGGTGCAATGTTAACCAATGACTCATTCGTCAGGTCTACGGGTAGGTGCAATGTTAACCAATGACTCATTCGTCAGGTCTACGGGTAGGTGCAATGTTAACCAATGACTCATTCGTCAGGTCTACGAGTAGGTGCAATGTTAACCAATGATTCATTCGTCAGGTCTACGGGTAGGTGAATGTTAACCAATGATTCATTCGTCAGGTCTACGGGTAGGTGCAATGTTAACCAATGATTCATTCGTCAGGTCTACGGGTAGGTGCAATGTTAACCAATGATTCATTCGTCAGGTCTACGGGTAGGTGCAATGTTAACCAATGATTCATTCGTCAGGTCTACGGGTAGGTGCAATGTTAACCAATGATTCATTCGTCAGGTCTACGGGTAGGTGCAATGTTAACCAATGATTCATTCGTCAGGTCTACGGGTAGGTGCAATGTTAACCAATGATTCTTCGTCAGGTCTACGGGTAGTGCAATGTTAACCAATGATCATTCGTCAGGTCTACGGGTAGGTGCAATGTTAACCAATGATTCATTCGTCAGGTCTACGGGTAGGTGCAATGTTAACCAATGATTCATTCGTCAGGTCTACGGGTAGGTGCAATGTTAACCAATGATTCATTCGTCAGGTCTACGGGTAGGTGCAATGTTAACCAATGATTCATTCGTCAGGTCTACGGGTAGGTGCAATGTTAACCAATGATCATTCGTCAGGTCTACGGTAGGTGCAATGTTAACCAATGATTCATTCGTCAGGTCTACGGGTAGGTGCAATGTTAACCAATGATTCATTCGTCAGGTCTACGGGTAGGTGCAATGTTAACCAATGATTCATTCGTCAGGTCTACGGTAGGTGCAATTTAACCAATGATTCTTCGTCAGGTCTACGGTAGGTGCAATGTTAACCAATGATTCATTCGTCAGGTCTACGGTAGGTGCAATGTTAACCAATGATTCATTCGTCAGGTCTACGGTAGGTGCAATGTTAACCAATGATTCATTCGTCAGGTCTACGGGTAGGTGCAATGTTAACCAATGATTCATTCGTCAGGTCTACGGGTAGGTGCAATGTTAACCAATGATTCATTCGTCAGGTCTACGAGTAGGTGCAATGTTAACCAATGATCATTCGTCAGGTCTACGGTAGGTGCAATGTTAACCAATGATTCATTCGTCAGGTCTACGAGTAGGTGCAATGTTAACCAATGACTTTATTCGTCAGGTCTACGAGTAGGTGCAATGTTAACCAATGACTTTATTCGTCAGGTCTACGAGTAGGTGCAATGTTAACCAATGATTCATTCGTCAGGTCTACGAGGGAGGTGCAATGTTAACCAATGATTCATTCGTCAGGTCTACGAGTAGGTGCAATGTTAACCAATGACTCATTCGTCAGGTCTACGAGTAGGTGCAATGTTAACCAATGACTCATTCGTCAGGTCTACGGTAGGTGCAATGTTAACCAATGACTCATTCGTCAGGTCTACGGGTAGGTGCAATGTTAACCAATGACTTTATTCGTCAGGTCTACGGGTAGGTGCAATGTTAACCAATGACTCATTCGTCAGGTCTACGAGGGAGGTGCAATGTTAACCAATGACTCATTCGTCAGGTCTACGAGGGAGGTGCAATGTTAACCAATGACTCATTCGTCAGGTCTACGGGTAGGTGCAATGTTAACCAATGACTCATTCGTCAGGTCTACGGGTAGGTGCAATGTTAACCAATGACTCATTCGTCAGGTCTACGAGTAGGTGCAATGTTAACCAATGACTCATTCGTCAGGTCTACGGGTAGGTGCAATGTTAACCAATGATTCATTCGTCAGGTCTACGGGTAGGTGCAATGTTAACCAATGATTCATTCGTCAGGTCTACGGGTAGGTGCAATGTTAACCAATGATTCATTCGTCAGGTCTACGGGTAGGTGCAATGTTAACCAATGATTCATTCGTCAGGTCTACGGGTAGGTGCAATGTTAACCAATGATTCATTCGTCAGGTCTACGGGTAGGTGCAATGTTAACCAATGATTCATTCGTCAGGTCTACGGGTAGGTGCAATGTTAACCAATGATTCGTTCGTCAGGTCTACGGGTAAGTGCAATATTAACCAATGACTCATTCGTCAGGTCTACGGGTAGGTGCAATGTAAACCAATGATTCATTCGTCAGGTCTACGGGTAGGTGCAATGTTAACCAATGATTCATTCGTCAGGTCTACGAGTAGGTGCAATGTTAACCAATGATTCGTTCGTCAGGTCTACGTGTAGGTGCAATATTAACCAATGATTCTTTCGTCAGGTCTACGTTTAGGTGCAATGTTAACCAATGATTCGTTCGTCAGGTCTACGGGTAGGTGCAATGTTAACCAATGATTCATTCGTCAGGTCTACGAGTAGGTGCAATGTTAACCAATGATTCATTCGTCAGGTCTACGGGTAGGTGCAATGTTAACCAATGATTCATTCGTCAGGTCTACGAGTAGGTGCAATGTTAACCAATGATTCTTTCGTCAGGTCTACGGGCAGATGCAATGTTAGTTTTCGTTTGCTGTGCTCACCAATGATTCATTCTTGAGGTATACAGGTAGGTGCAATGTTAACCAATGAATCTTTCGTCAGGTCCACGGGTAGGTGCAATGTTAACTAATGATTCATTCGTCAGGTTTACAGGTAGATGCAATGTTAATTTTCGTTTGCTGTGCTCACCAATGATTCATTCTTGAGGTATACAGGTAGGTGCAATGTTAACCAATGAATCTTTCGTCAGGTCCACGGGTAGGTGCAATGATAACTAATGATTCGTTCGTCAGGTCTATGGGTAGGTGCAATGTTAACTAATGATTCATTCGTCAGGCTTACAGGTAGATGCAATGTTAATTTTCGTTTGCTGTGCTCACCAATGATTCATTCTTGAGGTATAGAATATATGGAACCAGAAGGTAAATCCGATAGATAATCATGTAGAATATATGGAACCAAAAGGTAAATCCGTTAGATAATCATGTAGAATATATGGAACCAGAAGGTAAATCCGATAGATAATCATGTAGAATATATGGAACCAGAAGGTAAATCCGATAGATAATCATGTCGAATATATGGAACCAGAAGGTAAATCCGATAGATAATCATGTAGAATATATGGAACCAGAAGGTAAATCCGATAGATAATCATGTAGAATATATGGAACCAGAAGGTAAATCCGATAGATAATCATGTAGAATATATGGAACCAGAAGGTAAATCCGATAGATAACCATGTAGAATATATGGAACCAGATGGTAAATCCGATAGATAATCATGTAGAATATATGGAACCAAAAGGTAAATCCGTTAGATAATCATGTAGAATATATGGAACCAGAAGGTAAATCCGATAGATAATTATGTAGAATATATGGAACCAGAAGGTAAATCCGATAGATAATCATGTAGAATATATGGAACCAGAAGGTAAATCCGATAGATAATCATGTCGAATATATGGAACCAGAAGGTAAATCCGATAGATAATCATGTCGAATATATGGAACCAGAAGGTAAATCCGATAGATAATCATGTAGAATATATGGAACCAGAAGGTAAATCCGATAGATAATCATGTAGAATATATGGAACCAGAAGGTAAATCCGATAGATAATCATGTAGAATATATGGAACCAGAAGGTAAATCCGATAGATAATCATGTCGAATATATGGAACCAGAAGGTAAATCCGATAGATAATCATGTAGAATATATGGAACCAGAAGGTAAATCCGATAGATAACCATGTAGAATATATGGAACCAGAAGGTAAATCCGATAGATAATCATGTAGAATATATGGAACCAGAAGGTAAATCCGATAGATAACCATGTAGAATATATGGAACCAGAAGGTAAATCCGATAGATAATCATTTAGAATATATGGAACCAGAAGGTAAATCCGATAGATAACCATGTAGAATATATGGAACCAGAAGGTAAATCCGATAGATAATCATGTAGAACATATGGAACCAGGTGACATTTCATGTACAGTAAGAAACTGGAAGCTGGCAAAGTTTGCTTGTATCGAGTTTCAGTGTCCTAAAAAATCGCAATCAACATCTAGTCCTCGTACGCTGTTGATTACGTGAGCATGAGCTGATGCAAAACGTTGAATTCTAGCTCAGCCAATGAACTCGCTCACCAGATCCATGGTTCTCGCCAGGTCAGGTGGCCGTAATATAAAGGTATTTCAGCCAACGGCAGCTCGTGCTGCATACAATATTTAGAAATAGAACGAGTCATTATATTAGCCATAGGTTTCCCACCTGTCATGTATACGTCATCGAATTAAGGCATGTAGCTGCGCTATTCTCACGGCTGACGCAGTCGCGTCTGGTGAAGACATAATTAGTTTGACTCAGCTGACTTCCGGTCTTCGCGTAGGGGATCAGACATATCTAGTTTTGCATGGCACACAACCTTCGCTTACGAGGATGTCGCTGTCGCGCTTACATTTTTTTCCGGGCGTTATAAACTCTCCGGCTGCCGTTTCTGTGCACCAAAACGCAACACGTTTATGGTATAAATACCACTGGCTGTTCGTAAACTTTCCTGTGGTGATTATTGTGAAGAGGTGCCCAAATGCTCGCTCAGTACATTAAAATGTTACGCTTGTTTAAGTCGTTGTCACGGATTATGGCGCACTGCAATCACATGATTTTCGTAATTATTTCACCTTTTAGGAGACCAACGTACCGCCACCACACGGCGATTGTGTCAGCCAGCAAAAGCTGGATTACTTCGAGTACTATTCCCAGGAGGCTTGCCTCAGGGAATTCATCACCAAATTCGTTATCGGAACTTGTGGTTGCAGAGATATATGCATGCCATCGTACAGTCGAGGTTGGTTTCAACAGCAATACTTCCAATCTAGCTATGCTATTTGATATTTATGACATTGATGGTCATTTAAATGTATCTTGTTAGCATTGGCAATTTTTTATTTATATGTATATCTATAAAAATGACATTTTATCAGGGTACATAACAGGGATCACACGCACACGCACACGCACACGCACACGCACACGCACACGCACACGCACACGCACACGCACACGCACACGCACACGCACACGCACACGCACACGCACACGCACACGCACACGCACACGCCACGCACACGCACACGCACACGCACACGCACACGCACACGCACACGCACACGCACACGCACACGCACACGCACACGCACACGCACACGCACACGCACACGCACACGCACACGCACACGCACACGCACACGCACACGCACAC
>JAODUO010002359.1:25000-30386 GCA_025642075.2 Ridgeia piscesae
TGACGGGTTGTATATGTACGTCATGTTGCTCTGTGTCCAGTTGTACGCCTGTGACGGGTTGTATATGTACGTCATGTTGCTCTGTATCCAGTTGTACGCCTGTGACGGGTTGTATATGTACGTCATGTTGCTCTGTGTCCAGTTGTACGCCTGTGACGGGTTGTATATGTACGTCATGTTGCTCTGTATCCAGTTGTACGCCTGTGACGGGTTGTATATGTACGTCATGTTGCTCTGTGTCCAGTTGTACGCCTGTGACGGGTTGTATATGTACGTCATGTTGCTCTGTATCCAGTTGTACGCCTGTGACGGGTTGTATATGTACGTCATGTTGCTCTGTATCCAGTTGTACGCCTGTGACGGGTTGTATATGTACGGCATGTTGCTCTGTATCCAGTTGTACGCCTGTGACGGGTTGTATATGTACGGCATGTTGCTCTGTATCCAGTTGTACGCCTGTGACGGGTTGTATATGTGCGGCATGTTGCTCTGTATCCAGTTGTACGCCTGTGACGGGTTGTATATGTGCGGCATGTTGCTCTGTATCCAGTTGTACGCCTGTGACGGGTTGTATATGTGCGGCATGTTGCTCTGCATCCAGTTGTACGCATGTGACTGGTTGTATATGTATGGTATGTTGCTCTGTATCCAGTGGTACGCCTGTAACGGGTCGTATATGTATGGTATGTTGCCCTGTATGTACTCATGTGAACCCGACCAGAATATATCCGTGTGGTAACTCTGTTTCAGCAACAACTTTGTGGAACTGAACATTTATATACGAGACCTGCGAGTGAAGCTGCACGAGCAGCAGAAAGCCTACCTTCTCATCGACCTACTCAGTAAGACTCTTGTCTGTAATCTATCAATTGGAAGGGGAGCAGCAGAAAGCCTACCTTCTCATCGACCTACTCAGTAAGACTCTTGTCTGTAATCTATCAATTGGAAGGGGAGCAGCAGAAAGCCTACCTTCTCATCGACCTACTCAGTAAGACTCTTGTCTGTAATCTATCAATTGGAAGGGGAGCAGCAGAAAGCCTACCTTCTCATCGACCTACTCAGTAAGACTCTTGTCTGTAATCTATCAATTGGAAGGGGAGCAGCAGAAAGCCTACCTTCTCATCGACCTACTCAGTAAGACTCTTGTCTGTAATCTATCAATTGGAAGGGGAGCAGCAGAAAGCCTACCTTCTCATCGACCTACTCAGTAAGACTCTTGTCTGTAATCTATCAATTGGAAGGGGAGCAGCAGAAAGCCTACCTTCTCATCGACCTACTCAGTAAGACTCTTGTCTGTAATCTATCAATTGGAAGGGGAGCAGCAGAAAGCCTACCTTCTCATCGACCTACTCAGTAAGACTCTTGTCTGTAATCTATCAATTGGAAGGGGAGCAGCAGAAAGCCTACCTTCTCATCGACCTACTCAGTAAGACTCTTGTCTGTAATCTATCAATTGGAAGGGGAGCAGCAGAAAGCCTACCTTCTCATCGACCTACTCAGTAAGACTCTTGTCTGTAATCTATCAATTGGAAGGGGAGCAGCAGAAAGCCTACCTTCTCATCGACCTACTCAGTAAGACTCTTGTCTGTAATCTATCAATTGGAAGGGGAGCAGCAGAAAGCCTACCTTCTCATCGACCTACTCAGTAAGACTCTTGTCTGTAATCTATCAATTGGAAGGGGAGCAGCAGAAAGCCTACCTTCTCGTCGACCTACTCAGTAAGACTCTTGTCTGTAATCTATCAATTGGAAGGGGAGCAGCAGAAAGCCTACCTTCTCGTCGACCTACTCAGTAAGACTCTTGTCTGTAATCTATCAATTGGAAGGGGAGCAGCAGAAAGCCTACCTTCTCGTCGACCTACTCAGTAAGACTCTTGTCTGTAATCTATCAATTGGAAGGGGAGCAGCAGAAAGCCTACCTTCTCGTCGACCTACTCAGTAAGACTCTTGTCTGTAATCTATCAATTGGAAGGGGAGCAGCAGAAAGCCTACCTTCTCGTCGACCTACTCAGTAAGACTCTTGTCTGTAATCTATCAATTGGAAGGGGAGCAGCAGAAAGCCTACCTTCTCGTCGACCTACTCAGTAAGACTCTTGTCTGTAATCTATCAATTGGAAGGGGAGCAGCAGAAAGCCTACCTTCTCGTCGACCTACTCAGTAAGACTCTTGTCTGTAATCTATCAATTGGAAGGGGAGCAGCAGAAAGCCTACCTTCTCGTCGACCTACTCAGTAAGACTCTTGTCTGTAATCTATCAATTGGAAGGGGAGCAGCAGAAAGCCTACCTTCTCGTCGACCTACTCAGTAAGACTCTTGTCTGTAATCTATCAATTGGACGGGGAGCAGCAGAAAGCCTACCTTCTCGTCGACCTACTCAGTAAGACTCTTGTCTGTAATCTATCAATTGGAAGGGGAGCAGCAGAAAGCCTACCTTCTCGTCGACCTACTCAGTAAGACTCTTGTCTGTAATCTATCAATTGGAAGGGGAGCAGCAGAAAGCCTACCTTCTCGTCGACCTACTCAGTAAGACTCTTGTCTGTAATCTATCAATTGGAAGGGGAGCAGCAGAAAGCCTACCTTCTCGTCGACCTACTCAGTAAGACTCTTGTCTGTAATCTATCAATTGGAGGGGAGCAGCAGAAAGCCTACCGTCTCGTCGACCTACTCGAACTCTTGTCTGTAATCTATCGAGTTGAAGGTGGGCAATCTTCCTAATACAGATGACTTCTGTAATCAAACGCACACACCTGTCTGTCTGTCTGCTGCCACCACGTTCGCCTCCTCCCGGTCTATGTCACATATTTATGTATGACTGCACGGGCTGTTATTGCCGAGTTATTGTGAAATACGAAATATTGTTTTAATATGGCATTGATGACAATTTTCACGAGTAAATCAAATAGTTCAAACCATTCTTGTTAACAACAAGACGTGTTTTTTATACCAACGCATATAAACTAGTTAAACGTGGCATACACATATAAGCCGATATCATATTATGGTCTTACGCGGCACATTGGAGATAAGTTGACAAAATAACCACGACCAAACAGTTATGTTATGTTACGTCAATGCCATTTACTATAAATTATTGAATGAAACGTGCTGGGTGATATATTATAATAATTAACTTAATATGTCTAAAGACTAATAAACTATGTGACGTCATTACATATTAAGCGCCACAAATGAAACGAGCATTGAGTGAATGAGTGTGTGGGTGGATGGATAAGTGAGTGAGTGAGTGATAGTATGAGTGAGAGAGTGAGTGAGAGAGTGAGTGAGTGAATGAGTGAGTGAGTGAGAGAGTGAGTGAAAGAATGAGTGAGAGAATGAGTGAGAGGGTGAGTGAGTGAGTGAGTGAGTGAGTGAGAGAATGAGTGAGAGAGTGAGTGAATGAGTGAGTGAATGCGTACGGGAGCGAGTACGGGAGTGAATACGTTAGTACGGGAGTGAGTACGTGAATACATGAGTGAGTCCGAGAGTATGCGAATGAGTCCGTGAGTATGTGAGTGAGTACGTGCGTGAGTTCATGAGACATGTTGTCGAGCACTATTGAAATTGCTACACGATAAGAACGTAAACATGTGGCGACCAATTCTTTCATTTGTCCGGTTTGCTCTGTGACGTGCCGTATTCATTAATGGCGCATGTGCTTCAGGTGACATCGGGGGTTCTATGGGACTGCTTATCGGGGCGAGCGTCATAACCCTCTTCGAAGCTATCGACGTATTCGCGGTCAACTTGGCCACCCGGCGTCAGAAGAAGAACGCGTCACTCCGGCGGTCACCGTCAGCAGGAGACGGGGGCGACAGGGAGGCTGAAGGCAGGGGTGGGGTTGGAGATAAAGACGAAGATGGAATCGGAGCAGAAGATGGTCGAGGAATTGGGACAAAGGTCGTTGGTGGAATTGAATCGGAAGATGAGAATGACACTGATGCCGAGGACGATTACGATATTAGGTCAGGAGCGAGTATGCCATTCATTGATCATAGTTATGAAAGCACAAGTCTATGAAACGTTGTACGACGTAGTACGACGTACAAATGCGTTTGATTATAGTCTTATAATATGCTTAATTAGTCTGACTCGAAGTACTTAACATAGCGTTCCTGCGTTGCAAAATATGCACACGCGCGCCCGCGCACGCACACACACACGCGCGCGAGCACACACACAAACACACACACACACACACACACCCACACACACGCAAACACACACACACACACACACACGCACTCACACTCACACATACAGACACACACACACACACACACACACACACACACACACACACACACACACACACACACACACACACACACACACACACACACACACACACACACACACACACACACACACACACATACACACACAATATTTATGAATACCCTGACTTAACCGCCTTGCTCGGATTCGAGCGCGTGTAGGTCGCTAACAAAGGCTCTCCACCTGGAGCAGTCGATGCACCTCTGAGTGACGGTGGTAAATCGGGCCACTGAATTGGGCCACTTGGGCCTCTCTATCGTCAATGATGCTGGTTTGTGAATACAAACTTTGTGGCTGTTATGTGTTTATAATCGTTGTCATTGTTGTGTTTACATTTTCAGATAAAGAATCGTATTACATACGAGTGTTTGTGAATTTTGCATTCTACCGTCCACGCAATAGCATTTATATTTGATTAGCTCAATTTTACGCACCAGTTTTGTCATTTCAGAAACGTAACAGGTCTGAATTAGGGTAGAGACGCTGATTTGTTTTCAGGCCGAATTTGAAATAAAAAATTAAATAAAGATACTGCTTTTTCATTTTGAACCCCAGTCCTTGTACTTCACACGGTCCACCTCAGTGGTCAACCAACCATTCCAATCACTACTTTCTCTCATTTTGAACCCCAGTCCTTGTACTTCACACGGTCCACCTCAATGGTCAACCAACCATTCCAATCACTACTTTCTCTCATTTTGAATCCCAGTCCTTGTACTTCACACGGTCCACCTCAATGGTCAACCAACCATTCCAATCACTACTTTCTCTCATTTTGAACCCCAGTCCTTGTACTTCACACGGTCCACCTCAATGGTCAACCAACCATTCCAATCACTACTTTCTCTCATTTTGAACACCAGTCCTTGTACTTCACACGGTCCACCTCAATGGTCAACCAACCATTCCAATCACTACTTTCTCTCATTTTGAACCACAGTCCTTGTACTTCACACGGTCCACCTCAATGGTCAACCAACCATTCCAATCACTACTTTCTCTCATTTTGAACCACAGTCCTTGTACTTCACACGGTCCACCTCAATGGTCAACCAACCATTCCAATCACTACTTTCTCTCATTTTGAACCACAGTCCTTGTACTTCACACGGT
>JAODUO010002360.1:0-31663 GCA_025642075.2 Ridgeia piscesae
AATTCAAAGGCTTAATTACTGAACACTAATCCCAAAATGTGATAAAATCACAATTTTTAAAATTTAAATTTGTTTTTATTTTATGACAACAAAATTGAGGTGGGTCCGGATTCTTCAGAAGTACTTCTACATTAAATTGTATGGAAGTCTATCCATATTTCACGATTGCAGAATTTCCATCCTAAAATATAAATTCCACTTATTAAGCTAATTCTGCAAATCATGTAATTGTATGAGAAAAGTAAATAGAAACTATGGGCAAAGGTCGTCATCATTTGCTCCATCTTTGAGTGGGACAAATTCATCATGGCCGTGTGAACATTGGTCAAGTATTCTGGTCACCGGACCAGAATACTTGAACAATGGACAACACATCCCAAGACAACTAAGCCCAGGCCAAGTTATCATGAGACACATAGTCCCATATATTTTTTTATTTCGATTTTTTTCAACATTCACCTGCTGTGACATAAGTGCATTTGAGCAGTCTGATTTCCAGGTGTGATTGTGGAAGCTGTTGACAGTAACATTTTTGCTGATTTTATTAAGCTGATGGGTACCTGGCAGTGATTTGGGTTGTTGACACCTCTGTTGTATTACTGCCTGCATTCATTTGTAAATAGTGACGGGTGTCATACATAGCGGCACTTTACGAGAGAACGAAATATTGGAATTTGACTAAACTTGACCAGCATGTCACGGAGATGATGATAACAACAGGCAATAATTTTTAGTATTTTCCTGCGTCTGGTTTTCTTATAATCCTACAAAACGCTAACATGGTGGCCAATGGGAAAGTTAACTGTGTCATGAGCCCATAACCTAAAATTATATTTCTATAAACTTAGGTATTTTCTCCAAAGTGACCAATTTACCGTCTAGCTTTTCGAGGTATATTTTTCTAATTGTGGCAATATATGTCAGGTTATCTTTGTGTTTCTTTGCGGACATTTTGTCAAACAACACTTATATCTGTCGCATGTGTTCAGAAAACGGTAAAAGTTGTTTTGGGTACTGGAACAGGAAGCATCAGGGCGACTTCCGACTCCAGATGACCGCACCGATGTACAGCTGAACGGTACCCGGTGATCTCGGCCTTTCGTGATCTCGGCATAAGTGATCCCGGCCTGCTTTCGGTGACCTCAGCAAGTGATCTCGGCCTATGCGGCAGTGATTTCGGACTGTGGGGCAGTGATCTCGGCCTGTATTCGGTGAACTCGGCCAGTGACCTCGGCCTATGAGGCAGTGATCTTGGCCTGCGGGGCAGTGATCTAGGCATGTGCGGTAGTGATATCGGCCTATATTCATATAATGTTACCCACCATTTTCGTTCAACATACTGTGTTAAGTACCGTAAATACTATGCAGTGTATAACAGTGCATGGTTGATAAGATTTGTTTTCATCAGCGGTCTCTGTTTTATCATGATTTTAATTTTGTATAGCAGCGACGGGCCAGCTGGTTGGGGGCCACATACGACTCTCAATCCATGTGTCTTGGATGTAGGACACAAAATATAATAACGTAATTATATACATGGTGTGTCCATACATACAAGGATAACATTATTCGGAAATTCTCTATACTAAAAACATTCTTCATCTGTTCATTTTATGATTATATTATCTCAGACCAAACTCACCCCGCCCATCATCTGTTCCAACTATTACCGTCAAGGCAAACGCAATAGATGCATCCGTACGAAAACAAATCGCTTTAGAAATAGTTTTTACCCGAGTGCCGTAGCTGCCTTATCAGGAATGAAATACAGAACGTAGCTGTAAAGACCCTGGAAACTTGGCTGTTTTGCCGCTCTGGCGGAATTGTTATTTTTCTGGCGCTGGTTGGTATGGCTGAGCCGTACGCGTGTGGGGTGTGGGTGTACCTATTCTCAGTAGCGGATCGGTGGTGCTGAACAACAATATTCTCTTCTGAAATTTTAGCTTAACTGAATTGTATAAATATATTTTTAAGCAAAATTGGACGCATTCAATTGTAATTGTAAATATAATTTTAAATGATATTTTAGTCCATTATAATGTATGTTTACTAATTTAAATAAAAATTATATATTATAATATATATATATATATATATATATATATATATATATATATATATATATATATATATATATTAAACAATTTTAAAGGACATTTTATATATATTTATTTATTAACTAGTTTACACCACAATTATTGTTAAATAGATACTCTATTATTTAAATGTCGTCTTTATTTATTTATTATATTAAAAAACATTTTAAAGAACAAATTATGTACAATGTATATCTTATATCTATATCTTACAGTCATAGTTTGTCCAAAAATAGGTGAAAATATTTAGAAATGAGATTACCCTTTTTGATGTTTTTTTTATTTTTTTATTGTTATCTGTCAGCATATCTATTAGGGTGCATTACTGGATCAATATTACTATTGTTATCATCAAACGGCAACTGATCAAGCAATAACTTCTTTTCAACAAGGAATCCTACTGTAACTACATATTGTGACAATACACTACCTAACTCTTGTAGTTGTGGTGTTCTGGCCTTTGTCCAAAACCTTTTATTTTGAGGATAATGCATGCCAATTTGCTCTGTTGTAGGAGATCTATATTACAATATTTAGTCACTGTGTATATCATAAGGCATGTACGCTAATCTGAGGCAAATTTGGCACGTCAGATCTGCTCAGCTCCTCTTTAGTAATGGCGTCGGAAGAAAGGATTTCTTTTGTAGTTACTCGCCAGCATCAAAAGGAGGCATTTATCACCCAAGTGTAGTGCTTTGAGTAAATTAAAGCTTTCTGCGGTCGAGCCCAACGCCTGATCTCATATGTGCTCAATTACGTGATGATTACCTCGTTTAAAGTAACGGCTGTAAAACTGAAACAACGCAGCAACAACAACAAGGGTGTTAACTCAATTGCTGTACGTTGTTTCCATGCGTCGTAACAAATCAAAGAAAAAACATGAAAGAAAGAGTCTGATCTATAACGCAGTGCACGAGTAGACAGCCGATTACGATGAGCTGCCACAAAACGTTCACAAATCAAAGAAACAAACGAAAAGATGTGCTCAATATAGCAAAGCAAGTCGATTATGTTCGCACCTCCCAACGGACACAAATCAAATTTAATATAAACTATTGTGAAGCAAATTACCACGCCGTCTACCCTTTATCATTACTGTATATTGCATTAATAACTTTATTATTAGGAAATAAATAAGAATTAGCTCACAAATGATTGTCACAGCGTCTTTATTGCATTGCATACATGTTATACCTGTGCGTTTGTAGTTTGATTGGCTTACAGTTGATTATATAATTTTAAGTGTCGATTCTTCTAATAGTTCACCATTTTGCGCGTGATAGATGCTATTTTTCTGCTTGGAACTCGCTATAGGACACACGCGCGCGCGTACTTACGTGCGAGCATGCGTATTTGTGTTCGCGCGTGTGTATGCGCGCGTTCCTGTGTGTTTCAAACGAGGAAGATATCATCCATGTTTTCTGTTTCCAATTATAATTGAGATGCCTGAGTCCTGGAATAGCGACTGTTTCATTACCATTCTTTCCGAACCAATTACGTATTCGGTTGCCCTTTTGTCTTGATTTCTGCTGGCGGTGTCACTGAGAGGTCATAACTGACACGAGTGACACACCACCAGTTTCTGCTGGCGGTGTCACTGAGAGGTCAAACGACACGAGTGACACAACTCACCAGTTTCTGCGGCGGGTCACGAAGGTCACAACGACACAGTGACACCCCCAGTTTCTGCCGGCGGCGTCCCATAGGTCACAACTGACACTAGTGACACTGCCCTGCAGTTTCTGCCGGCGGCGTCACCAACAGGTCACAACTGACAATAGTGACACTGCCCTCCAATTTCTGCCGGCGGCGTCACCGAGAGGTCACAACTGACACTAGTGACACTGCCCTCCAGTTTCTGCCGGCGGCGTCAGCGAGAGGTCAAAACTGACACTGCCTCCAGTTTCTGCCGGCGGCGTCTCCGAGAGGTCACAACTGACACTAGTGACACAGCCCTCCACTTTCTGCCGGCGGCGTCACCGAGAGGTCACAACTGACACTAGTGACACTGCCCTCCAGTTTCTGCCGGCGGCGTCACCGATAGGTCACAACTGACACTAGTGACACTGCCCTGCAGTTTCTGCCGGCGGCGTCACCGAGAGGTCACAACTGACACTAGTGACACTGCCCTCCAGTTTCTGCCGGCGGCGTCACCCAGTTTTCACAACTGACACTAGTGACACTGCCCTCCAGTTTCTGCCGGCGACGTCACCGAGAGGTCACAACTGACACCAATGACACTGCCCTCCAGTTTCTGCCGGCGGCGTCACCGAGAGGTCACAACTGACACTAGTGACACTGCCCTCCAGTTTCTTCGGCGGCGAGGGTCACAACTGACACTAGTGACACTGCCAACAGTTTCTGCCGGCGGGTGTCCGAGAGGTCACAACTGACACTAGTGACACGCCCTCCAGTTTCTGCCGGCGCGTCACCGAAGGTCACAACTGACACTAGTGACACTGCCCTCCAGTTTCTGCCGGCGGCGTCACCGAGAGGCCACAACTGACACTAGTGACACAGCCCTCCAGTTTCTGCTTGCGGCGTCTCCGAGAGGTCACAACTGACACTAGTGACACTGCCCTCCAGTTTCTGTCGGCGGCTTCACCGAGAGGTCACAACTGACACTAGTGACACTGCCCTCCAGTTTCTGTCGGCGGCTTCACCGAGAGGTCACAACGACACTAGTGACACTCCTCCAGTTTCGCCGGCGGCGTCACCGAGATCACAACTGACACTAGTGACGCTGCCCTCCAGTTTCTGCCGGCGGCGTCACCGAGAGGTCACAACTGACACTAGTGACACGGCCCTCCAGTTTCTGCCGGCGGCGTCACCGAGAGGTCACAACTGACCCTAGTGACACTGCCCTCCAGTTTCTGCCGGCGGCGTCTCCGAGAGGTCACAACTGACACTAGTGACACAGCCCTCCACTTTCTCCCGGCGGCGTCACCGAGAGGTCACAACTGACACTAGTGACACTGCCCTCCAGTTTCTTCCGGCGGCGTCGCCGAGAGGTCACTACTGACACTAGTGACACTGTCCTCCAGTTTCTACCGGCGGCGTCGCCGAAATGTGGCCAGTACAGATTATCCTTTATGACGTGCCATTCTGTTTGTGCAACCTTTTCTAAGTAACTTTCATTAAATCATCACACAAAGTTTTAGAAAATGTTTGCTACCAGTGCACAATGTAACTGTAGTGCTTGGAATCGTTGTAAACATAAAAAACAAATCATGCATGCATTTCTGTGTTTCAAGTCACTGTCATTGGTCTCTCAAAAATCCCCTTACTGACAGGTTTACTTGGTTGAAACTTGAGTGAGTCTAGCAACTGAATATGAACTGATTATCATAAATGAACAGATGTAAAGACCAACTGTGTCAATTCTATTGACTTAACAAAAATTATTCTTGACCGAGGAAACTGAATTATGTTGTCTGTGATACCTGGCAAGAGCTCTCTTGAGTGGATGTTTTGGCAGTGTGTCAATGTAGGTGGAAGTCAGTATGTCAAGTGACAACTTTAGCAATACATTATTGCTGCCTGCTCGCGGTCGCTTCACAACCTCCCTCAGTGCTGCTATCTGGTGAGGAGTGTCTGCAGCATGACAGAACTTCCACAGCGGATCACTTATGCAGCTCCGAGTTGGATCTGAGAACACAATCAAACTTTTAATCAGCCGTCATCAATTCAAAGGCTTAATTACTGAACACTAATCAATTGTGTCACAATGTACAATATTGTTTTTATTTTATGACAACAAAATTGAGGTGGGTCCGGATTCTTCAGAAGTACTTCTACATTAAATTGTATGGAAGTCTATCCATATTTCACGATTGCAGAATTTCCATCCTAAAATATAAATTCCACTTATTAAGCTAATTCTGCAAATCATGTAATTGTATGAGAAAAGTAAATAGAAACTATGGGCAAAGGTCGTCATCATTTGCTCCATCTTTGAGTGGGACAAATTCATCATGGCCGTGTGAACATTGGTCAAGTATTCTGGTCACCGGACCAGAATACTTGAACAATGGACAACACATCCCAAGACAACTAAGCCCAGGCCAAGTTATCATGAGACACATAGTCCCATATATTTTTTTATTTGATTTTTTTCAACATTCACCTGCTGTGACATAAGTGCATTTGAGCAGTCTGATTTCCAGGTGTGATTGTGGAAGCTGTTGACAGTAACATTTTTGCTGATTTTATTAAGCTGATGGGTACCTGGCAGTGATTTGGTTGTTGACACCTCTGTTGTATTACTGCCTGCATTCATTTGTAAATAGTGACGGGTGTCATACATAGCGGCACTTTACGAGAGAACGAAATATTGGAATTTGACTAAACTTGACCAGCATGTCACGGAGATGATGATAACAACAGGCAATAATTTTTAGTATTTTCCTGCGTCTGGTTTTCTTATAATCCTACAAACGCTAACATGGTGGCCAATGGGAAAGTTAACTGTGTCATGAGCCCATAACCTAAAATTATATTTCTATAAACTTAGGTATTTTCTCCAAAGTGACCAATTTACCGTCTAGCTTTTCGAGGTATATTTTTCTAATTGTGGCAATATATGTCAGGTTATCTTTGTGTTTCTTTGCGGACATTTTGTCAAACAACACTTATATCTGTCGCATGTGTTCAGAAAACGGTAAAAGTTGTTTTGGGTACTGGAACAGGAAGCATCAGGGCAACTTCCGACTCCAGATGACCGCACCGATGTACAGCTGAACGGTACCCGGTGATCTCGGCCTTTCGTGATCTCGGCATAAGTGATCCCGGCCTGCTTTCGGTGACCTCAGCAAGTGATCTCGGCCTATGCGGCAGTGATTTCGGACTGTGGGGCAGTGATCTCGGCCTGTATTCGGTGAACTCGGCCAGTGACCTCGGCCTATGAGGCAGTGATCTTGGCCTGCGGGGCAGTGATCTAGGCATGTGCGGTAGTGATATCGGCCTATATTCATATAATGTTACCCACCATTTTCGTTCAACATACTGTGTTAAGTACCGTAAATACTATGCAGTGTATAACAGTGCATGGTTGATAAGATTTGTTTTCATCAGCGGTCTCTGTTTTATCATGATTTTAATTTTGTATAGCAGCGACGGGCCAGCTGGTTGGGGGCCACATACGACTCTCAATCCATGTGTCTTGGATGTAGGACACAAAATATAATAACGTAATTATATACATGGTGTGTCCATACATACAAGGATAACATTATTCGGAAATTCTCTATACTAAAAACATTCTTCATCTGTTCATTTTATGATTATATTATCTCAGACCAAAAAAAAAAAAAAAAAAAAAAAAAAAAAACAATATTCTCTTCTGAAATTTTAGCTTAACTGAATTGTATAAATATATTTTTAAGCAAAATTGGACGCATTCAATTGTAATTGTAAATATAATTTTAAATGATATTTTAGTCCATTATAATGTATGTTTACTAATTTAAATAAAAAATTAAAGATAATATATATATATATATATATATATATATATATATATATATATATATATTAATAATTTAAAGGACATTTTATATATTTATTTATTAACTAGTTTACACCACAATTATTGTTAAATAGATACTCTATTATTTAAATGTCGTCTTTATTTATTTATTATATTAAAAAACATTTTAAAGAACAAATTATGTACAATGTATATCTTATATCTATATCTTACAGTCATATTAGTCCAAAAATAGGTGGAAATATTTAGAAATGAGATTACCCTTTTTGATGTTTTTTTTATTTTTTTATTGTTATCTGTCAGCATATCTATTAGGGTGCATTACTGGATCAATATTACTATTGTTATCATCATCGGCAACTGATCAAGCAATAACTTCTTTTCAACAAGGAATCCTACTGTAACTACATATTGTGACAATACACTACCTAACTCTTGTAGTTGTGGTGTTCTGGCCTTTGTCCAAAACCTTTTATTTTGAGGATAATGCATGCCAATTTGCTCTGTTGTAGGAGATCTATATTACAATATTTAGTCACTGTGTATATCATAAGGCATGTACGCTAATCTGAGGCAAATTTGGCACGTCAGATCTGCTCAGCTCCTCTTTAGTAATGGCGTCGGAAGAAAGGATTTCTTTTGTAGTTACTCGCCAGCATCAAAAGGAGGCATTTATCACCCAAGTGTAGTGCTTTGAGTAAATTAAAGCTTTCTGCGGTCGAGCCCAACGCCTGATCTCATATGTGCTCAATTACGTGATGATTACCTCGTTTAAAGTAACGGCTGTAAAACTGAAACAACGCAGCAACAACAACAAGGGTGTTAACTCAATTGCTGTACGTTGTTTCCATGCGTCGTAACAAATCAAAGAAAAAACATGAAAGAAAGAGTCTGATCTATAACGCAGTGCACGAGTAGACAGCCGATTACGATGAGCTGCCACAAAACGTTCACAAATCAAAGAAACAACACGAAAAGATGTGCTCAATATAGCAAAGCAAGTCGATTATGTTCGCACCTCCCAACGGACACAAATCAAATTTAATATAAACTATTGTGAAGCAAATTACCACGCCGTCTACCCTTTATCATTACTGTATATTGCATTAATAACTTTATTATTAGGAAATAAATAAGAATTAGCTCACAAATGATTGTCACAGCGTCTTTATTGCATTGCATACATGTTATACCTGTGCGTTTGTAGTTTGATTGGCTTACAGTTGATTATATAATTTTAAGTGCGATTCTTCTAATAGTTCACCATTTTGCGCGTGATAGATGCTATTTTTCTGCTTGGAACTCGCTATAGGACACACGCGCGCGCGCGTACTTACGTGCGAGCATGCGTATTTGTGTTCGCGCGTGTGTATGCGCGCGTTCCTGTGTGTTTCAAACGAGGAAGATATCATCCATGTTTTCTGTTTCCAATTATAATTGAGATGCCTGAGTCCTGGAATAGCGACTGTTTCATTACCATTCTTTCCGAACCAATTACGTATTCGGTTGCCCTTTTGTCTTGATTTCTGCTGGCGGTGTCACTGAGAGGTCACAACTGACACGAGTGACACCACACACCAGTTTCTGCTGGCGGTGTCTGAGAGGTCATAACTGACACGAGTGACACAACTCACCAGTTTCTGCTGGCGGTGTCACTGAGAGGTCACAACAGACACGAGTGACACAACTCACCAGTTTCTGCCGGCGGCGTCACCGATAGGTCACAACTGACACTAGTGACACTGCCCTGCAGTTTCTGCCGGCGGCGTCACCAACAGGTCACCCCAACCCCTGAAACATAGTGACCCCCTGGGGCCCTCCAATTTCTGCCGGCGGCGTCACCGAGAGGTCACAACTGACACTAGTGACACTGCCCTCCAGTTTCTGCCGGCGGCGTCCCGAGAGGTCAACTGACACTAGTGACACTGCCTCCGTTCTGCCGGCGGCGTCACCGAGAGGTCACAACTGACACTAGTGACACAGCCCTCCACCCCCTTCGCCGGCGGCGTCACCGAGAGGTCACAACTACACTAGTGACCGCCCTCCAGTTTCTGCCGGCGGCGTCACCGAGAGGTCCAACTGACCCTAGGGGGGACACTGCCCTCCCAGTTTCTGCCGCGGCGTCACCGAGAGGTCACAACTGACACTAGTGACACCCCCCGGGGGGCCCTCCCACTTTCTCCCGGCGGCGTCCCGAGAGGTCACAACTGACACTAGTGACACTGCCCTCCAGTTTCTCCGGCGGCGTCGCCGAGAGGTCACTACTGACACTATGACACTGTCCTCCAGTTTCTACCGGCGCGCGCCGAAGGGCCACAATTACCTATGACGTGCCTTCTGTTTGTGCAACCTTTTCTAAGTAACTTTCATTAAACATCACACAAGTTTTGTGGCTACCAGTGCACAATGAACTGTAGTGCTTGGAATCTTGTAAACATAAAAAACAAATCATGCATGCATTTCTGTGTTTAAGTCACCATTGGTCTCTCAAAAATCCCCTCCAGTTTCTGGGAAACTTGAGTGGTCACAACTGAATATGAACTGATTTCTAAATGAACAGATGTAAAGACACTGTGACATTGACTTCAAAATTATTCTTGCCGAGGAAACTGAATTATGTTGTCTGTGATACCGGCGGCTCTCTTGAGTGGATGTTTTGGCGTGTTCTGTAGGTGGAAGTCAGTATGTCAAGTGACAACTTTAGAAAATTTTGCTGCCTGCTCGCGTCGCTTCAAACCTCCCTCATGCTGCTATCTGGTGAGGAGTGTCTGGCTGACAGAACTTCCACAGCGGATCACTTATGCAGCTCGAGTGGTCTAGAACACAATAAACTTTTAATCAGCCGTCATCAATTCAAGGCTAATAAAATGAAAAACTAATCAATTGTGTCACAATGACAATAGTTTTTATTTTTGACAACAATTAGGTGGGTCCGGATTCTTGAAACTTTACATTAAATTGTATGGAAGTCTTCCAATTTCACGTTGCAGAATTTCCATCCTAAAATTAAATCACTTATTAAGCTAATTCTGCAAATCATGTAATTGTATGAAAAAGTAAATAGAAACTATCAAAGGTCTCATCATTTGCTCCATTTTATGGGACAAATTCACATGGCCGTGTGAACATTGTCAAGTATTCTGTCACCGACCAGAATACTTAAAATGGAAACACATCCCAGCAACTAACCCAGGCAATTATATGAGAAAAGTCCATATATTTTTTTATTTCGATTTTTTTCAAATTCACCTGCTGTGACATAAGTATTTGAGCAGTCTGATTTCCAGGTGTGATTGTGGAAGCTGTTGACAGTAACATTTTTGCTGATTTTATTAACTGATGGGTACCTGGCAGTGATTTGGGTTGTTGACACCTCTGTTGTATTACTGCCTGCATTCATTTGTTGTGACGGGTGTATACTGCGGCACTTTACGAGAGAACGAAATATTGGAATTTGACTAAACTTGACCAGCATGTCACGGAGATGATGATAACAACAGGCAATAATTTTTAGTATTTTCCTGCGTCTGGTTTTCTTATAATCCTACAAAACGCTAACATGGTGGCCAATGGGAAAGTTAACTGTGTCATGAGCCCATAACCTAAAATTATATTTCTATAAACTTAGGTATTTTCTCCAAAGTGACCAATTTACCGTCTAGCTTTTCGAGGTATATTTTTCTAATTGTGGCAATATATGTCAGGTTATCTTTGTGTTTCTTTGCGGACATTTTGTCAAACAACACTTATATCTGTCGCATGTGTTCAGAAAACGGTAAAAGTTGTTTTGGGTACTGGAACAGGAAGCATCAGGGCACTTCCGACTCCAGATGACCGCACCGATGTACAGCTGAACGGTACCCGGTGATCTCGGCCTTTCGTGATCTCGGCATAAGTGATCCCGGCCTGCTTTCGGTGACCTCAGCAAGTGATCTCGGCCTATGCGGCAGTGATTTCGGACTGTGGGGCAGTGATCTCGGCCTGTATTCGGTGAACTCGGCCAGTGACCTCGGCCTATGAGGCAGTGATCTTGGCCTGCGGGGCAGTGATCTAGGCATGTGCGGTAGTGATATCGGCCTATATTCATATAATGTTACCCACCATTTTCGTTCAACATACTGTGTTAAGTACCGTAAATACTATGCAGTGTATAACAGTGCATGGTTGATAAGATTTGTTTTCATCAGCGGTCTCTGTTTTATCATGATTTTAATTTTGTATAGCAGCGACGGGCCAGCTGGTTGGGGGCCACATACGACTCTCAATCCATGTGTCTTGGATGTAGGACACAAAATATAATAACGTAATTATATACATGGTGTGTCCATACATACAAGGATAACATTATTCGGAAATTCTCTATACTAAAAACATTCTTCATCTGTTCATTTTATGATTATATTATCTCAGACCAAACTCACCCCGCCCATCATCTGTTCCAACTATTACCGTCAAGGCAAACGCAATAGATGCATCCGTACGAAAACAAATCGCTTTAGAAATAGTTTTTACCCGAGTGCCGTAGCTGCCTTATCAGGAATGAAATAAGAACGTAGCTGTAAAGACCCTGGAAACTTGGCTGTTTTGCCGCTCTGGCGAATTGTTATTTTTCTGGCGCTGGTTGGTTGGCTGAGCCGTACGCGTGTGGGGTGTGGGTGTACCTATTCTCAGTAGCGGATCGGTGGTGCTGAACAACAATATTCTCTTCTGAAATTTTAGCTTAACTGAATTGTATAAATATATTTTTAACAAAATTGGACGCATTCAATTGTAATTGTAAATATAATTTTAAATGATATTTTAGTCCATTATAATGTATGTTTACTAATTTAAATAAAAAATTAAAATAATATATATATATATAAATATATATATATATATATTAAAAATTTTAAAACATTTTATATATATTTATTTATTAACTAGTTTACACCACAATTATTGTTAAATAGATATCTATTATTTAAATGTCGTCTTTATTTATTTATTATATTAAAAAACATTTTAAAGAACAAATTATGTACAATGTATATCTTATATCTATATCTTACAGTCATATAGTCCAAAAATAGGTGAAATATTTAGAAATGAGATTACCCTTTTTGATGTTTTTTTTATTTTTTTATTGTTATCTGTCAGCATATCTATTAGGGTGCATTACTGGATCAATATTACTATTGTTATCACATCGGCAACTGATCAAGCAATAACTTCTTTTCAAAAGGAATCCACTGAACTACATATTGTGACAATACACTACCTAACTCTTGTAGTTGTGGTGTTCTGGCCTTTGTCCAAAACCTTTTATTTTGAGGATAATGCATGCCAATTTGCTCTGTTGTAGGAGATCTATATTACAATATTTAGTCACTGTGTATATCATAAGGCATGTACGCTAATCTGAGGCAAATTTGGCACGTCAGATCTGCTCAGCTCCTCTTTAGTAATGGCGTCGGAAGAAAGGATTTCTTTTGTAGTTACTCGCCAGCATCAAAAGGAGGCATTTATCACCCAAGTGTAGTGCTTTGAGTAAATTAAAGCTTTCTGCGGTCGAGCCCAACGCCTGATCTCATATGTGCTCAATTACGTGATGATTACCTCGTTTAAAGTAACGGCTGTAAAACTGAAACAACGCAGCAACAACAACAAGGGTGTTAACTCAATTGCTGTACGTTGTTTCCATGCGTCGTAACAAATCAAAGAAAAAACATGAAAGAAAGAGTCTGATCTATAACGCAGTGCACGAGTAGACAGCCGATTACGATGAGCTGCCACAAAACGTTCACAAATCAAAGAAACAACACGAAAAGATGTGCTCAATATAGCAAAGCAAGTCGATTATGTTCGCACCTCCCAACGGACACAAATCAAATTTAATATAAACTATTGTGAAGCAAATTACCACGCCGTCTACCCTTTATCATTACTGTATATTGCATTAATAACTTTATTATTAGGAAATAAATAAGAATTAGCTCACAAATGATTGTCACAGCGTCTTTATTGCATTGCATACATGTTATACCTGTGCGTTTGTAGTTTGATTGGCTTACAGTTGATTATATAATTTTAAGTGTCGATTCTTCTAATAGTTCACCATTTTGCGCGTGATAGATGCTATTTTTCTGCTTGGAACTCGCTATAGGACACACGCGCGCGCGTACTTACGTGCGAGCATGCGTATTTGTGTTCGCGCGTGTGTATGCGCGCGTTCCTGTGTGTTTCAAACGAGGAAGATATCATCCATGTTTTCTGTTTCCAATTATAATTGAGATGCCTGAGTCCTGGAATAGCGACTGTTTCATTACCATTCTTTCCGAACCAATTACGTATTCGGTTGCCCTTTTGTCTTGATTTCTGCTGGCGGTGTCACTGAGAGGTCAAACTGAACGAGTGACACACCACCAGTTTCTGCTGGCGGTGTCACTGAGAGGTCAAACGACACGAGTGACACAACTCACCAGTTTCTGCCGGCGGCACCGAAAGTCACAACCCCTGACACTAGTGACACTGCCCTGCAGTTTCTGCCGGCGGCGTCACCAAGGTCACAACTGACAATAGTGACACTGCCCTCCAATTTCGCCGGCGGCGTCACCGAGAGGTCACAACGACACTAGTGACACTGCCCTCCAGTTTCTGCCGGCGCGTCCGAGAGTCAAACTGACACTAGTGACACTGCCTCCAGTTTCTGCCGGCGGCGTCCGAGAGGTCACAACTGACACAGTGACACGCCCCATTTTGCCGGCGGCGCACCGAGAGGTCACACTGACACTAGTGACACTGCCCTCCAGTTTCGCCGGCGGCGTCACCGAATCACTGACACTAGTGACACTGCCTCGTTCGCCGGCGGCGTCACCGAGAGGTCACAACTGACATGTGAACGCCTCCAGTTCTGCCGGCGGCGTCACCAGTTTCAACGACACTAGTGCACTGCCCCAGTTTCGCCGGCGCGTCACGAGGTCACAACTGCACTATGACACTCCTCCAGTTTCTGCCGGCGCGTCCCGAGAGGCAACTGACACGTGACACTGCCCTCCAGTTTCTCGGCGGCGTCACCGAGAGGTCACAACTGACACTAGTGACACTGCCCCAGTTTCGCCGGCGGCGTCCGAGAGTCACAACTGACACTAGTGACACTGCCCTCCAGTTTCTGCCGGCGGGTCACCGAGAGTCACAACTGACACTAGTGACACCTCCAGTTTCTGCCGGCGGCGTCACCGAGAGGCACAACTGACACTAGTGACACGCCCTCCAGTTTCTGCGCGGCGTCCCGAGAGGTCACAACTGACATAGTGACACTGCCCTCCAGTTTCTGCGGCGGCTCACCGAGAGGTCACAACTGAGTTTCTGCGGCGGCTCACCGAGAGGTCACAACTGACACTAGTGACACTGCTCCAGTTTCTGCCGGCGGCGTCCCGAGATCACAACTGACACTAGTGACCTGCCTCCAGTTTCTGCCGGCGGCGTCGAGAGGCCAACTGACACTAGTGACACGCCTCAGTTCTGCGCGGCGTCACCGAGAGGTCACAACTGACACTAGTGACACTGCCCTCAGTTTCTGCCGGCGGGTCCCAGAGGTCACAACTGACACTAGTGACACGCCCTCCATTTCTCCGGCGGCGTCACCGAGAGGTCACAACTGACACTAGTACACGCCCTCCAGTTTCTCCGGCGGCTCCCGGAGGACACTGACACTAGTGACACTGCCTCCAGTTTCTCCGGCGGCGTCGCCGAAATGTGGCCAGTACAGTTATCCTTATGACGTGCCATTCTGTTTGTGCAACCTTTTCTAAGTAACTTTCATTAATCATCACACAAAGTTTTAGAAAATGTTTGCTACCAGTGCACAATGTAACTGTAGTGCTTGGAATCTTGTAAACATAAAAAACAAATCATGCATGCATTTCTGTGTTTCAAGTCACTGTCATTGGTCTCTCAAAAATCCCCTTACTGACAGGTTTACTTGGTTGAAACTTGAGTGAGTCTAGCAACTGAATATGAACTGATTATCATAAATGAACAGATGTAAAGACCAACTGTGTCAATTCTATTGACTTAACAAAAATTATTCTTGACCGAGGAAACTGAATTATGTTGTCTGTGATACCTGGCAAGAGCTCTCTTGAGTGGATGTTTTGGCAGTGTGTCAATGTAGGTGGAAGTCAGTATGTCAAGTGACAACTTTAGCAAACATTATTGCTGCCTGCTCGCGTCGCTTCACAACCTCCCTCAGTGCTGCTATCTGGTGAGGAGTGTCTGCAGCATGACAGAACTTCCACAGCGGATCACTTATGCAGCTCCGAGTTGGATCTGAGAACACAATCAAACTTTTAATCAGCCGTCATCAATTCAAAGGCTTAATTACTGAACACTAATCAATTGTGTCACAATGTACAATATTGTTTTTATTTTATGACAACAAAATTGAGGTGGGTCCGGATTCTTCAGAAGTACTTCTACATTAAATTGTATGGAAGTCTATCCATATTTCACGTTGCAGAATTTCCATCCTAAAATATAAATTCCACTTATTAAGCTAATTCTGCAAATCATGTAATTGTATGAGAAAAGTAAATAGAAACTATGGGCAAAGGTCGTCATCATTTGCTCCATCTTTGAGTGGGACAAATTCATCATGGCCGTGTGAACATTGGTCAAGTATTCTGGTCACCGGACCAGAATACTTGAACAATGGACAACACATCCCAAGACAACTAAGCCCAGGCCAAGTTATCATGAGACACATAGTCCCATATATTTTTTTTTTTGATTTTTTTCAACATTCACCTGCTGTGACATAAGTGCATTTGAGCAGTCGATTTCCAGGTGTGATTGTGGAAGCTGTTGACAGTAACATTTTTGCTGATTTTATTAAGCTGATGGGTACCTGGCAGTGATTTGGGTTGTTGACACCTCTGTTGTATTACTGCCTGCATTCATTTGTAAATAGTGACGGGTGTCATACATAGCGGCACTTTACAGAGAACGAAATATTGGAATTTGACTAAACTTGACCAGCATGTCACGGAGATGATGATAACAACAGGCAATAATTTTTAGTATTTTCCTGCGTCTGGTTTTCTTATAATCCTACAAACGCTAACATGGTGGCCAATGGGAAAGTTAACTGTGTCATGAGCCCATAACCTAAAATTATATTTCTATAAACTTAGGTATTTTCTCCAAAGTGACCAATTTACCGTCTAGCTTTTCGAGGTATATTTTTCTAATTGTGGCAATATATGTCAGGTTATCTTTGTGTTTCTTTGCGGACATTTTGTCAAACAACACTTATATCTGTCGCATGTGTTCAGAAAACGGTAAAAGTTGTTTTGGGTACTGGAACAGGAAGCATCAGGGCACTTCCGACTCCAGATGACCGCACCGATGTACAGCTGAACGGTACCCGGTGATCTCGGCCTTTCGTGATCTCGGCATAAGTGATCCCGGCCTGCTTTCGGTGACCTCAGCAAGTGATCCGGCCTATGCGGCAGTGATTTCGGACTGTGGGGCAGTGATCTCGGCCTGTATTCGGTGAACTCGGCCAGTGACCTCGGCCTATGAGGCAGTGATCTTGGCCTGCGGGGCAGTGATCTAGGCATGTGCGGTAGTGATATCGGCCTATATTCATATAATGTTACCCACCATTTTCGTTCAACATACTGTGTTAAGTACCGTAAATACTATGCAGTGTATAACAGTGCATGGTTGATAAGATTTGTTTTCATCCCCCCCCCCCCCCCCCCCCCCCCCCCCCCCCCCCCCCCCCCCCCCCACGCATTCAATTGTAATTGTAAATATAATTTTAAATGATATTTTAGTCCATTATAATGTATGTTTACTAATTTAAATAAAAAATTAGAAATAATATATATATATATATATATATATATATATATTATATATATATATATATTAAACAATTTTAAAGGACATTTTATATATATTTATTTATTAACTAGTTTACACCACAATTATTGTTAAATAGATACTCTATTATTTAAATGTCGTCTTTATTTATTTATTATATTAAAAAACATTTTAAAGAACAAATTATGTACAATGTATATCTTATATCTATATCTTACAGTCATATAGTCCAAAAATAGGTGAAATATTTAGAAATGAGATTACCCTTTTTGATGTTTTTTTTATTTTTTTATTGTTATCTGTCAGCATATCTATTAGGGTGCATTACTGGATCAATATTACTATTGTTATCACATCGGCAACTGATCAAGCAATAACTTCTTTTCAACAAGGAATCCTACTGTAACTACATATTGTGACAATACACTACCTAACTCTTGTAGTTGTGGTGTTCTGGCCTTTGTCCAAAACCTTTTATTTTGAGGATAATGCATGCCAATTTGCTCTGTTGTAGGAGATCTATATTACAATATTTAGTCACTGTGTATATCATAAGGCATGTACGCTAATCTGAGGCAAATTTGGCACGTCAGATCTGCTCAGCTCCTCTTTAGTAATGGCGTCGGAAGAAAGGATTTCTTTTGTAGTTACTCGCCAGCATCAAAAGGAGGCATTTATCACCCAAGTGTAGTGCTTTGAGTAAATTAAAGCTTTCTGCGGTCGAGCCCAACGCCTGATCTCATATGTGCTCAATTACGTGATGATTACCTCGTTTAAAGTAACGGCTGTAAAACTGAAACAACGCAGCAACAACAACAAGGGTGTTAACTCAATTGCTGTACGTTGTTTCCATGCGTCGTAACAAATCAAAGAAAAAACATGAAAGAAAGAGTCTGATCTATAACGCAGTGCACGAGTAGACAGCCGATTACGATGAGCTGCCACAAAACGTTCACAAATCAAAGAAACAACACGAAAAGATGTGCTCAATATAGCAAAGCAAGTCGATTATGTTCGCACCTCCCAACGGACACAAATCAAATTTAATATAAACTATTGTGAAGCAAATTACCACGCCGTCTACCCTTTATCATTACTGTATATTGCATTAATAACTTTATTATTAGGAAATAAATAAGAATTAGCTCACAAATGATTGTCACAGCGTCTTTATTGCATTGCATACATGTTATACCTGTGCGTTTGTAGTTTGATTGGCTTACAGTTGATTATATAATTTTAAGTGTCGATTCTTCTAATAGTTCACCATTTTGCGCGTGATAGATGCTATTTTTCTGCTTGGAACTCGCTATAGGACACACGCGCGCGCGCGTACTTACGTGCGAGCATGCGTATTTGTGTTCGCGCGTGTGTATGCGCGCGTTCCTGTGTGTTTCAAACGAGGAAGATATCATCCATGTTTTCTGTTTCCAATTATAATTGAGATGCCTGAGTCCTGGAATAGCGACTGTTTCATTACCATTCTTTCCGAACCAATTACGTATTCGGTTGCCCTTTTGTCTTGATTTCTGCTGGCGGTGTCACTGAGAGGTCACAACTGACACGAGTGACACCACACACCAGTTTCTGCTGGCGGTGTCACTGAGAGGTCATAACTGACACGAGTGACACAACTCACCAGTTTCTGCTGGCGGTGTCACTGAGAGGTCACAACAGACACGAGTGACACAACTCACCAGTTTCTGCCGGCGGCGTCGCCGATAGGTCACAACTGACACTAGTGACACTGCCCTGCAGTTTCTGCCGGCGGCGTCACCAACAGGTCACAACTGACAATAGTGACACTGCCCTCCAATTTCTGCCGGCGGCGTCACCGAGAGGTCACAACTGACACTAGTGACACTGCCCTCCAGTTTCTGCCGGCGGCGTCAGCGAGAGGTCAAAACTGACACTAGTGACACTGTCCTCCAGTTTCTGCCGGCGGTTCAAGGTCACAACTGACACTAGTGACACAGCCCTCCACTTTTGCCGGCGGCGTCACCAGAGGTCCAACGACACTGTGACACTGCCCTCCAGTTCTGCCGGCGGCGTCCCGAAGGTCACAACTGACACTGTGACACTGCCCTCAGTTTCTGCCGGCGCGTCACCGAGAGGTCACAACTGACACATGACACTGCCCTCCAGTTTCTGCCGGCGCGTCCAGAAACTGACCTAGTGACACTGCCCTCCAGTTTCTCGGCGCGTCACCGAGAGGTCACGACACTGACTGCCCCGTTTCTGGGCGTCCGAGAGGTCCCTGTGACGCCCTCCAGTTTCTCGGCGGCGTCCCGAGGTCACAACACCAGTGACACTGCCCCAGTTTCTCCGGCGGCGTCCGAGAGGCACAACTGACACTAGTGACACGCCCTCAGTTTCGGCGTCCCGAGAGGTCACAACTGACCTAGTGACCTGCCCTCCAGTTTCTGCGGCGGCTCACCGAGAGGCACAACTGACACTAGTGACAGCCCTCCAGTTTCTGCCGGCGGGTCACAACTGACACTAGTGACACTGCCCTCCAGTTTCTGCGGCGGCTCACCGAGATCACAACTGACACTAGTGACCTGCCCTCCAGTTCTGCGGCGGCTCACCGAGAGGTCACAACTGACACTATGACACGCCCTCCAGTTTCTGCCGGCGGCGTCACGAGATCACAACTGACCTAGTGACCTGCCCTCCAGTTTCTGCCGGCGGCGTCCCGAGAGGTACAACTGACACTAGTGACACGCCCTCCTTTCTCCGGCGGCGTCACCGGAGGTCACACTGACCTAGTGACACTGCCCTCCAGTTTCTCCGGCGGCGTCCCGAGAGGTACACTGACACTAGTGACACGCCTCCATTTCGGCGCGCCGAAGGCCAACTACATATGACTGCCATTCTGGTGCAACCTTCTAGTAACTTTCATTTCATCCCAAAGTAGAAAATTTTGACGTGCCATTCTGTGTGCTTAATCTTTAAACATAAAAAAAAAATTTCATGCATGATTTCTGTGTTTCAAAACACTGTCATTGGTCTCTCATCCCCTTACTGACAGGTTTACTTGGTTGAAACTTGAGTGAGTCTAGCAACTGAATATGAACTGATTATCATAAATGAACAGATGTAAAGACCAACTGTGTCAATTCTATTGACTTAACAAAAATTATTCTTGACCGAGGAAACTGAATTATGTTGTCTGTGATACCTGGCAAGAGCTCTCTTGAGTGGATGTTTTGGCAGTGTGTCAATGTAGGTGGAAGTCAGTATGTCAAGTGACAACTTTAGCAATACATTATTGCTGCCTGCTCGCGTCGCTTCACAACCTCCCTCAGTGCTGCTATCTGGTGAGGAGTGTCTGCAGCATGACAGAACTTCCACAGCGGATCACTTATGCAGCTCCGAGTTGGATCTGAGAACACAATCAAACTTTTAATCAGCCGTCATCAATTCAAAGGCTTAATTACTGAACACTAATCAATTGTGTCACAATGTACAATATTGTTTTTATTTTATGACAACAAAATTGAGGTGGGTCCGGATTCTTCAGAAGTACTTCTACATTAAATTGTATGGAAGTCTATCCATATTTCACGATTGCAGAATTTCCATCCTAAAATATAAATTCCACTTATTAAGCTAATTCTGCAAATCATGTAATTGTATGAGAAAAGTAAATAGAAACTATGGGCAAAGGTCGTCATCATTTGCTCCATCTTTGAGTGGGACAAATTCATCATGGCCGTGTGAACATTGGTCAAGTATTCTGGTCACCGGACCAGAATACTTGAACAATGGACAACACATCCCAAGACAACTAAGCCCAGGCCAAGTTATCATGAGACACATAGTCCCATATATTTTTTTACATTTTTACCTGCTGTGACATAAGTGCATTTGAGCAGTCTGATTTCCAGGTGTGATTGTGGAAGCTGTTGACAGTAACATTTTTGCTGATTTTATTAAGCTGATGGGTACCTGGCAGTGATTTGGGTTGTTGACACCTCTGTTGTATTACTGCCTGCATTCATTTGTAAATAGTGACGGGTGTCATACATAGCGGCACTTTACGAGAGAACGAAATATTGGAATTTGACTAAACTTGACCAGCATGTCACGGAGATGATGATAACAACAGGCAATAATTTTTAGTATTTTCCTGCGTCTGGTTTTCTTATAATCCTACAAAACGCTAACATGGTGGCCAATGGGAAAGTTAACTGTGTCATGAGCCCATAACCTAAAATTATATTTCTATAAACTTAGGTATTTTCTCCAAAGTGACCAATTTACCGTCTAGCTTTTCGAGGTATATTTTTCTAATTGTGGCAATATATGTCAGGTTATCTTTGTGTTTCTTTGCGGACATTTTGTCAAACAACACTTATATCTGTCGCATGTGTTCAGAAAACGGTAAAAGTTGTTTTGGGTACTGGAACAGGAAGCATCAGGGCAACTTCCGACTCCAGATGACCGCACCGATGTACAGCTGAACGGTACCCGGTGATCTCGGCCTTTCGTGATCTCGGCATAAGTGATCCCGGCCTGCTTTCGGTGACCTCAGCAAGTGATCCGGCCTATGCGGCAGTGATTTCGGACTGTGGGGCAGTGATCTCGGCCTGTATTCGGTGAACTCGGCCAGTGACCTCGGCCTATGAGGCAGTGATCTTGGCCTGCGGGGCAGTGATCTAGGCATGTGCGGTAGTGATATCGGCCTATATTCATATAATGTTACCCACCATTTTCGTTCAACATACTGTGTTAAGTACCGTAAATACTATGCAGTGTATAACAGTGCATGGTTGATAAGATTTGTTTTCATCAGCGGTCTCTGTTTTATCATGATTTTAATTTTGTATAGCAGCGACGGGCCAGCTGGTTGGGGGCCACATACGACTCTCAATCCATGTGTCTTGGATGTAGGACACAAAATATAATAACGTAATTATATACATGGTGTGTCCATACATACAAGGATAACATTATTCGGAAATTCTCTATACTAAAAACATTCTTCATCTGTTCATTTTATGATTATATTATCTCAGACCAAACTCACCCCGCCCATCATCTGTTCCAACTATTACCGTCAAGGCAAACGCAATAGATGCATCCGTACGAAAACAAATCGCTTTAGAAATAGTTTTTACCCGAGTGCCGTAGCTGCCTTATCAGGAATGAAATACAGAACGTAGCTGTAAAGACCCTGGAAACTTGGCTGTTTTGCCGCTCTGGCGGAATTGTTATTTTTCTGGCGCTGGTTGGTATGGCTGAGCCGTACGCGTGTGGGGTGTGGGTGTACCTATTCTCAGTAGCGGATCGGTGGTGCTGAACAACAATATTCTCTTCTGAAATTTTAGCTTAACTGAATTGTATAAATATATTTTTAAGCAAAATTGGACGCATTCAATTGTAATTGTAAATATAATTTTAAATGATATTTTAGTCCATTATAATGTATGTTTACTAATTTAAATAAAAAATTTATAATGTATAATATATATATATATATATATATATATATATATATATATATATATATATATATATATTAAACAATTTAAAAGGACATTTTATATATATTTATTTATTAACTAGTTTACACCACAATTATTGTTAAATAGATACTCTATTATTTAAATGTCGTCTTTATTTATTTATTATATTAAAAAACATTTTAAAGAACAAATTATGTACAATGTATATCTTATATCTATATCTTACAGTCATATTAGTCCAAAAATAGGGGGAAAATATTTAGAAATGAGATTACCCTTTTTGATGTTTTTTTTATTTTTTTATTGTTATCTGTCAGCATATCTATTAGGGTGCATTACTGGATCAATATTACTATTGTTATCACAATCGGCAACTGATCAAGCAATAACTTCTTTTCAACAAGGAATCCTACTGTAACTACATATTGTGACAATACACTACCTAACTCTTGTAGTTGTGGTGTTCTGGCCTTTGTCCAAAACCTTTTATTTTGAGGATAATGCATGCCAATTTGCTCTGTTGTAGGAGATCTATATTACAATATTTAGTCACTGTGTATATCATAAGGCATGTACGCTAATCTGAGGCAAATTTGGCACGTCAGATCTGCTCAGCTCCTCTTTAGTAATGGCGTCGGAAGAAAGGATTTCTTTTGTAGTTACTCGCCAGCATCAAAAGGAGGCATTTATCACCCAAGTGTAGTGCTTTGAGTAAATTAAAGCTTTCTGCGGTCGAGCCCAACGCCTGATCTCATATGTGCTCAATTACGTGATGATTACCTCGTTTAAAGTAACGGCTGTAAAACTGAAACAACGCAGCAACAACAACAAGGGTGTTAACTCAATTGCTGTACGTTGTTTCCATGCGTCGTAACAAATCAAAGAAAAAACATGAAAGAAAGAGTCTGATCTATAACGCAGTGCACGAGTAGACAGCCGATTACGATGAGCTGCCACAAAACGTTCACAAATCAAAGAAACAACACGAAAAGATGTGCTCAATATAGCAAAGCAAGTCGATTATGTTCGCACCTCCCAACGGACACAAATCAAATTTAATATAAACTATTGTGAAGCAAATTACCACGCCGTCTACCCTTTATCATTACTGTATATTGCATTAATAACTTTATTATTAGGAAATAAATAAGAATTAGCTCACAAATGATTGTCACAGCGTCTTTATTGCATTGCATACATGTTATACCTGTGCGTTTGTAGTTTGATTGGCTTACAGTTGATTATATAATTTTAAGTGCCGATTCTTCTAATAGTTCACCATTTTGCGCGTGATAGATGCTATTTTTCTGCTTGGAACTCGCTATAGGACACACGCGCGCGCGCGTACTTACGTGCGAGCATGCGTATTTGTGTTCGCGCGTGTGTATGCGCGCGTTCCTGTGTGTTTCAAACGAGGAAGATATCATCCATGTTTTCTGTTTCCAATTATAATTGAGATGCCTGAGTCCTGGAATAGCGACTGTTTCATTACCATTCTTTCCGAACCAATTACGTATTCGGTTGCCCTTTTGTCTTGATTTCTGCTGGCGGTGTCACTGAGAGGTCACAACTGACACGAGTGACACCACACACCAGTTTCTGCTGGCGGTGTCACTGAGAGGTCATAACTGACACGAGTGACACAACTCACCAGTTTCTGCTGGCGGTGTCACTGAGAGGTCACAACAGACACGAGTGACACAACTCACCAGTTTCTGCCGGCGGCGTCACCGATAGGTCACAACTGACACTAGTGACACTGCCCTGCAGTTTCTGCCGGCGGCGTCACCAACAGGTCACAACTGACAATAGTGACACTGCCCTCCAATTTCTGCCGGCGGCGTCACCGAGAGGTCACAACTGACACTAGTGACACTGCCCCTCCAAGGTTTTCCCGCCGGCCCGGGGTCTCCGAGAGGTCACAACTGACACTAGTGAAACCCCCCCTGCCCTCCCAAGGGTTTTGCCGGCGGCGTCACCGAGAGGTCACAACTGACACTAGTGACACTGCCCTCCAGTTTCTGCCGGCGGCGTCACCGAGAGGTCACAACTGACACTAGTGACACTGCCCTCCAGTTTCTGCCGGCGGCGTCACCGAGAGGTCCAACAACTTTACACTAGTTTGGGGGCCCCCAGGGGCCCTCCCCACTTTCTGCCGGCGGCGTCACCGAGAGGTCACAACTGACACTAGGGACACTGCCCTCCAGTTTCGCGGCGGCGTCACCGAGAGGTCACAACTGACACTAGTGACACTGCCCCCAGTTTCTGCCGGCGGCGTCACCGAGAGGTCACAACTGACACTAGTGACACTGCCCTCCAGTTTCTGCCGGCGGCGTCACCGAGAGGTCACAACTGACACTAGTGACACTGCCCTCCAGTTTCTGCCCGGGGCCGGCCGTCCCCCCCCGAGAGGTCACAACTGACACTAGTGAACCCCCCTGGGCCCCTCCCAAGTTTCCCCGCCGGCGGCGTCACCGAGAGGTCACAACTGACACTAGTGACACTGCCCCCCCCGTTTCTGCCGGCGGGCCCGTCCCCCCGGGGGAGGGGGGCACCAAACTGACACTAGTGAACCCCCCTGGGGGGCCTCCCAAGGTTTTCCCGACCCCCGGGGCCGGCCGTTTTCCCCCCCCGAGAGGTCACAACTGACACTAGTGACACTGCCCTCCAGTTTCTTCCGGCGGCGTCGCCGAGAGGTCACTACTGACACTAGTGACACTGTCCTCCAGTTTCTACCGGCGGCGCCCCCGAAATGTGGCCAGTACAGATTATCCTTTTTGACGTGCCATTCTGTTTGTGCAACCTTTTCTAAGTAACTTTCATTAAATCATCACACAAAGTTTTAGAAAATGTTTGCTACCAGTGCACAATGTAACTGTAGTGCTTGGAATCTTTTTAAACATAAAAAACAAATCATGCATGCATTTCTGTGTTTCAAGTCACTGTCATTGGTCTCTCAAAAATCCCCTTACTGACAGGTTTACTTGGTTGAAACTTGAGTGAGTCTAGCAACTGAATATGAACTGATTATCATAAATGAACAGATGTAAAGACCAACTGTGTCAATTCTATTGACTTAACAAAAATTATTCTTGACCGAGGAAACTGAATTATGTTGTCTGTGATACCTGGCAAGAGCTCTCTTGAGTGGATGTTTTGGCAGTGTGTCAATGTAGGTGGAAGTCAGTATGTCAAGTGACAACTTTAGCAAGACATTATTGCTGCCTGCTCGCGGGCGCTTCACAACCTCCCTCAGTGCTGCTATCTGGTGAGGAGTGTCTGCAGCATGACAGAACTTCCACAGCGGATCACTTATGCAGCTCCGAGTTGGATCTGAGAACACAATCAAACTTTTAATCAGCCGTCATCAATTCAAAGGCTTAAATTAAAATGAAAACCAAAAATAATCAATTGTGTCACAATGTACAATATTGTTTTTATTTTATGACAACAAAATTGAGGTGGGTCCGGATTCTTCAGAAGTACTTCTACATTAAATTGTATGGAAGTCTATCCATATTTCACGTTTTCCCTGCCCCCAAATGGGCCGACAGATTATAAAGTGTTTGTTTGCAAAATTTTTTGTCCCCAAAAAACACAAAGAAAAAAACCCTGACATTTAATTATTGGAACTTTTTGAAAAAATAAAAACCTCAAAAAAAGCAAACGGTTTTAAAAGGGTCACTTTGGAAAAATCCCCTAAATTTATGGGAAATATAAATTTTAAGGGTTTTTTGGGAAAAAAAGACCAGTTAACTTTCCCCCAAAAAATTTTTGGAAACCAAATTTGTTGCGTCCTTTTTTGGGATTTTTTAAGAAAAACCAGACCAAAGGAAAAATTTTTACAAAAAAAATTATTGCCTGTTGTTACACTCCCGTGCATCTGGTAAGTTTAGTCAAATTCCAATATTTCGCTCCAAAAGTGGTTGAGAACCCTCACTTTTACAAATAATCAGGCTAATACAACAATGTCAAAAACCAAAATATGAGGTACCCATCAGTTAATAAAATAGCAAAAATGTTACTTCAAAGTTTCCCACAATCACACCTGGAAATCAATTAAATCACTTATGTACGCAGGTTTTTAAAAAATAAAAAAAAATTTGGGCAGTGTCTCATGTAACTTGGTGGGCATTTCTTGGGGTTTTGCCATTGTTCAAGTATTCTGGTCCGGGACCAGAATACTTGACCAATGCACACCCAAAATTTTTTGCCCACCAAAAGTAAAAATGAGACGACCTTTGCCCATAGTTTCTATTTACTTTTCTCATACAATTACATGATTTGCAGAATTAGCTTAATAAGTGGAATTTATATTTTAGGATGGAAATTCTGCAATCGTGAAATATGGATAGACTTCCATACAATTTAATGTAGAAGTACTTCTGAAGAATCCGGACCCACCTCAATTTTGTTGTCATAAAATAAAAACAATATTGTACATTGTGACACAATTGATTAGTGTTCAGTAATTAAGCCTTTGAATTGATGACGGCTGATTAAAAGTTTGATTGTGTTCTCAGATCCAACTCGGAGCTGCATAAGTGATCCGCTGTGGAAGTTCTGTCATGCTGCAGACACTCCTCACCAGATAGCAGCACTGAGGGAGGTTGTGAAGCGACTGCGAGCAGGCAGCAATAATGTTTGCTAAAGTTGTCACTTGACATACTGACTTCCACCTACTTGCAACTGCCAAAAAACCCCCTCAAAATCGCCAGATATTTTTTGCCCAAAAAGAACCCTTTGCAAAAAAACCCAATTTGGGTTTTTATTTTTACCCGGGAAAATTTAAAAGGGGGGGGGAAAAAGATTTTTAAAAAAAAATGTTTTTTTGGGGGATTTCCCCCAAAAACCCCGAAAAAAAAAGGGTTTGGGGGGGTTTTTTTAAATTTTAAAAAATTTTTTGGGGAAAAAGGAAATTCCCGGGGGAAAACCCCGGGGGCCCCCGGGAAACAAAATTTTAGTTTAAACCCCGGGGGGCCCCGGAGCGGGAAGGGTTATCCCCAATTTTTAAAAAAAAAAAAAATTTTTGGCGGTTTACCTGGGAGCCCGGGAAAAAAAAGGGGTTAATTTTTTATTTTTAAAAAAAACATATGTGGGTTTGACCTTATCCCCCAATTTTTTTTGTGTTTCCTTTGCCCGCCCGGGGGCTTTTTTTTTTTCCCCGGGGGGGTAAATGGTTTTTAGTTTAAAATTTGGGGGTTTTCAAAAAATTTTGGGGAAAAAAATTTCCCGTGGGTTTTTCTCCCCCCTTTTTTTTTAAAGACCTTAGTGCCCGCCACAAAAATTTTTTACTCCATTTTTGGGGTTGCCCCTTTAAATTTTAAAAAAAAAATTTTTTGGGAAAAAGGAATGAAACAGTCCATTCCAGGGTAGGCATTCCTTATAAATTAAACAGAAAAATGGTATATTTCCCCTTTTAAAAAACAAAGGGGCATAAACCCCAAAAAAAGTGCCCAGAAAACCCCCCGGGTTTAGGATTCCAAGAGAAAAAAAAAATTTCCGGAAAAGGGGAATATTGGAAACCCCTTAAAAATTTTATAACAATGTAAAATAAAAAAAAAGCACTATAAATGTTTCAATCAATAAAATTAAACATTTTAGTAATTTTTTTATTTCCCAATAATAAATTTTTTGCAATATACGTAAGATAAAGGGGGGAAGGGTTAATTTTTTACAAAATTTTTTAAATTTTTTTTTTTATAAATAATAGTTTCTAATTAAATTTTTGGTTTTTTTTATTTGTGTCCGTTGGGAGGTGCGAACATAATCGACTTGCTTTGCTATATTGAGCACATCTTTTCGTGTTGTTTCTTTGATTTGTGAACGTTTTGTGGCAGCTCATCGTAATCGGCTGTCTACTCGTGCACTGCGTTATAGATCAGACTCTTTCTTTCATGTTTTTTCTTTGATTTGTTACGACGCATGGAAACAACGTACAGCAATTGAGTTAACACCCTTGTTGTTGTTGCTGCGTTGTTTCAGTTTTACAGCCGTTACTTTAAACGAGGTAATCATCACGTAATTGAGCACATATGAGATCAGGCGTTGGGCTCGACCGCAGAAAGCTTTAATTTACTCAAAGCACTACACTTGGGTGATAAATGCCTCCTTTTGATGCTGGCGAGTAACTACAAAAGAAATCCTTTCTTCCGACGCCATTACTAAAGAGGAGCTGAGCAGATCTGACGTGCCAAATTTGCCTCAGATTAGCGTACATGCCTTATGATATACACAGTGACTAAATATTGTAATATAGATCTCCTACAACAGAGCAAATTGGCATGCATTATCCTCAAAATAAAAGGTTTGAAAGGCCAAACCCAACTAAAGGTTGGTATGTATTGTCACAATATTGTTAGTGGATTCCTTGGGAAAAAGTTATTGCTTGATCATATTGTGATAACAATAGTAATATTGATCCAGTAATGCACCCTAATAGATATGCTGACAGATAACAATAAAAAAATAAAAAAAACATCAAAAAGGGTAATCTCATTTCTAAATATTTTCACCTATTTTTGGACTAATATGACTGTAAGATATAGATATAAGATATACATTGTACATAATTTGTTCTTTAAAATGTTTTTTAATATAATAAATAAAAAAGACGACATTTAAATAATAGAAACTATTAACAATAATTGTTTTTAAAATTATTAATAAATAAATATAAAAAATCTAAAATTATTTAATATATATATATATATATATATATATATATATATATATATATATATATATATATATATATATATTATAAATATAATTTAAATTAGTAAACATACATTAAAAAGGGACTAAAATATCATTTAAAATTATATTTACAATTACAATTGAATGCGTCCAATTTTGCTTAAAAATATATTTATACAATTCAGTTAAGCTAAAATTTCAGAAGAGAATATTTTGTTCAGCCCCTTAAAAGTCCCCCACCCCCGTACCAATACCAACCAGCGCCAGAAAAATAACAATTCCGCCAGAGCGGCAAAACAGCCAAGTTTCCAGGGTCTTTACAGCTACGTTCTATATTTCATTCCTGAAACAAAGCTCAGCATCGGTAAAAACTATTTAAGCGTTTGTTTTGACGGAATATTGGAACAGATGATGGGCGGGGTGAGTTTGGTCTGAGATAATATAATCATAAATGAACAGATGAAGAATGTTTTTAGTATAAAATTTCAATAATGTTTTCTTTATGTATGGACACACCATGTATATAATTACGTTATTATATTTTGTGTCCTACATCCAAGACACATGGATTGAGAGTCGTATGTGGCCCCCAACCAGCTGGCCCGTCGCTGCTATACAAAATTAAAATCATGATAAAACAGAGACCGCTGATGAAAACAAATCTTATCAACCATGCACTGTTATACACTGCATAGTATTTACGGTACTTAACACAGTATGTTGAACGAAAATGGTGGGTAACATTATATGAATATAGGCCGATATCACTACCGCACATGCCTAGATCACTGCCCCGCAGGCCAAGATCACTGCCTCATAGGCCGAGGTCACTGGCCGAGTTCACCGAATACAGGCCGAGTCATCCCACAGTCGAAAGCCGCATAGGCGGGTCACTTGCTGAGTCCGAAAGCAGGCGGTCTTTCCGAGTCCGAAGGGTCACCGGGGACCGTTAGTGTACATCGGGGCGGAAGTAATGCCCTGATGCTTCCTGTTCCAGTACCCAAAACAACTTTTACCGTTTTCTGAACACATGCGACAGATATAAGTGTTGTTTGACAAAATGTCCGCAAAGAAACACAAAGATAACCTGACATATATTGCCACAATTAGAAAAATATACCTCGAAAAGCTAGACGGTAAATTGGTCACTTTGGAGAAAATACCTAAGTTTATAGAAATATAATTTTAGGTTATGGGCTCATGACACAGTTAACTTTCCCATTGGCCACCATGTTAGCGTTTTGTAGGATTATAAGAAAACCAGACGCAGGAAAATTCTAAAATTTTTTTTGTTTCTCATCCTTAATGCCGGCATGTATCAAACCAATATTTCCCTGTAAATGCAGGCATAATCACGGGGTCAACAACCCCAAAACACTGCCAGGTACCATCCTAATAAAATCGAAAAATGTTCGCAACCTTACATCCAAAATCAGACTCCAAATACTATGTCAACAGGTATGTTGAAAAAAATCGAAATAAAAATATATGGACTATTGTCTCATGATAACTGGCCTGGGTTAGTTGTCTTGGGATGTGTTGTCCATTGTTCAAGTATTCTGGTCCGGTGACCAGAATACTTGACCAATGTTCACACGGCCATGATGAATTTGTCCCACTCAAAGATGGAGCAAATGATGACGACCTTTGCCCATAGTTTCTATTTACTTTTCTCATACAATTACATGATTTGCAGAATTAGCTTAATAAGTGGAATTTATATTTTAGGATGGAAATTCTGCAACCGTGAAATATGGATAGACTTCCATACAATTTAATGTAGAAGTACTTCTGAAGAATCCGGACCCACCTCAATTTTGTTGTCATAAAATAAAAACAATATTGTACATTGTGACACAATTGATGCCTCACCGTTTTCATCACCATGCGCTGTTGGAAGTCATGTTAGTGTTCAGTAATTAAGCCTTTGAATTGATGACGGCTGATTAAAAGTTTGATTGTGTTCTCAGATCCAACTCGGAGCTGCATAAGTGATCCGCTGTGGAAGTTCTGTCATGCTGCAGACACTCCTCACCAGA
>JAODUO010002361.1:0-29114 GCA_025642075.2 Ridgeia piscesae
TTTCCCCCTTCCCCCTTTCTCTCCCTCTTCTCCCTTCCCTCCTTTCTTTTCTCCTCTTTTTTCTCTCTCTCTCTCTCTGTCTCGCTCTCTCTCTCTCCCCCAGTCTATCTCTCAGTTTATCTCTCAGTCTATCTCTCTGCCTCTCTTTTAAAACACCCCCCTTTTTTTCACTTTCACTTTACTTTATTGCCCTTTAAAAAAGGATATGCATTTTACAACTCATGATCACATCTAAAATATATGGGATGGTCTAACAAAATGCAAATGAATTTCCAGATGTATCCACTACAAGAACAATTCAACTAAAAATGACTCATTTAGCATTCAACATTATAATGGCCACCGGCACAAAACTCCTGCTATAGTGACATGTTTTACATTTTATACAACGGTATCTTTCTTTGGGACAATTTTGTTGTTTCTTTGTCCGTCCGTCCGTCCATCCGTCGGGCTGTCTCTCGCCCGCTCGCTCCTTCCCCCGCCTCGCTCTTTCTCTCTCTCTCTCTGTCTCTGTCGCTCTGTCGCTCTGTCTGTCTCTGTGCCTGCCTGCCTGCCTGCCTGCCTGCCTGCCTGCCTGCCTGCCTGCCTGCCTGCCGCCTGCCTGCCGCCTGCCTGCCCCGCCCCCTCCCTGCCTGCCGCCCCCTGCCCCGCCGCCTGCCGCCGCCCCCCCCCTGCCGGCCTCCTCCTGCCTCCTGCCTGCCTCCTCCTCCGCTTTAATAATGCTAATTTTCAAACATCTTACCGAGATCTTACAGATAGTGTTCAGGTCGAGCTTTAGTCTACCGTAGACGATGTGTTAAAATTGGTATCAGTGGCATTCGCCAAGGTAATCTTACCCCAAATCTTACCTCGAGAAGACCGGTGAATAGTTGTCCAAAAGTTTGCATTTAGGCCGTGTGAAGTTTATTTTCTGATGACAACATTTTTATTAATGTATTTTTGTGCTTTTACCCGGTTTGCAGAGTCAAGGCTGACTATAATTTGAAAAATTATAATTATATATAAAAATATTTTAATTTATTTACCCAGGGGATAAAACAATGCATAATTTAAAATAGTGTTACCATTCGTGTGGAAATTCTAGTTAATGAAATGCAGTAAAAAGTACAATTGTGGCAGGCATATAATATTATGTGTGATGAGTGAGTAAAAATAGTGTTATAACCCCTTTTCAGCTGGTACGTACCTTTCCGGATGATTATTTTGCCCTTTATGATGATATCGACAAGGTTCGTAAATACAGTAACATATTCACCTTTTACAGCCAATAAATGGTTCTTAACAAATATGATAAATTTGATACATGTTCATATGTTAAAATAAACCAAAAAAAGGTTGCATTCATGTTAGGAAACAACATACGGTGTCGCCAATTGATTTGTCGTTCCGTCTATATACGTGGGGGTATAAAAAGCCGCAACCACTAATAAAATATACTAAATTTGTTCTTTTAGCTTCATAGTGGAATCCTGGTGCTTGAGTCGAAAAATCAATAAAATGGTTTTTCCCCAAATTTATGAAGAAATGTTTGAAAAAAAGGATATTAAAAATCACCCCTTTCAACATTTTTGGGGAAAAATTTGAAATTTTATTTAAAAAAATATTAATATAAAAAAGCCCAAAAATTTCTGAAAATGAAAAGCGAAAAAACTTAAATAATAATTTTCACATTGTTTTTAAGGATGAAAACATCGTTTTTAAAAATTTTTTTACGGGGGTGATGTCAAGCATTTTTAGTGCTTGTTTAAGATTAATATTTTGACTTATTTTAAATTTACAGTAAAGACTAAAGGTTTAAAGGTAGGATAGGTATGGCAGCTTCAGTAATTGTGAGATTTCAGAAGTACACAATATGCAATTAGAAATTACCATTGGCAACATGCCTCGTCATCATTCAAATTGTGCATGTAAAAAGCATATTAATTTTACATTTTTTAAACAAAGTGTTTTTTTTCCCTTTAAAACCATACACTTTGAAATACGGTACAGTATTCCAACCAGTATGCCTTAATTTTGCTATCACATTTGTTCAACATTCATGCTCTTCAAACTCTAAAGAATAAAATAGTGATCGACTTATCCAGATCTTAAATATTCATTAACTGTGTCTTATCTGCACTAGAAATTGTAATGTGTAATTGGCATAAACCTGTCCAGACCAGCATAGTACACACATTTTTCTGTTATTTAACTAATGAAATCCCAAATTAAATTGTTAGTGTATAATCAAGGAATAGATGCATGAATAATAGTCGAGGACTGACTATAAGTTTTAGAAAGTATCTAGATCATGCCTTCAAGCTTAAACAAGTTAGCAGTAGCTCGGTCATGTAAAACATCAATGAGATTATTACACCCATTATTGCACTGACGAAAGGTTGAAATTTGATGTGGTTAACAGTAGTCAAATTGTCGGTTCAAATACATCAGCAGTCCATTTAATTCAGCTAGGTCAAGTAAGAGACATTGAGAAAGCAACAATTGGCTTGTCTAAGAATTAAGGCTAAGTCTAAGACACCAAGATGATAATGGCTTCCTCCCTCTGATAGGCGTATGAGTCTATAATTAGTGACTGGTGTTGGCCCTAGTGCAAGATGTTCTAATGAAATGTAGTAGTGTTGTTGTAAAAATTGGGTTGGGACTAGTGCTGGTTCGATACCAGGTTTTGTTCGATACCGATCGATACCTGAATTTTGTTCGATACTCGATACTTACGTTGTATTTAAGTCTAATTTTCACATAGAACACAGTTCCCAGTAGAAGCACAGTATGCAACAGAAGTAGTGCTGGTTCGATATCAATCGATATATTACTGGTTTGATACCAGAATTCTTCGATACCAATCGATATATTACTGGTTCGATATCAGAATTCTTCGATATCAATCGATACTAGATTTTTAGTTGATACTCGAAATTTACCTTATAAATGTAATTCAGTACAGTAGAGATCTTCAAAGAAACACTATTTTCCACTTAGACTAATGCCACAGAAACACAAAATGTTTCACTTGTAGGGAAATATGTGACAATTTTATAGTCATGCAAACAATGATTAATATGCAATTTTCAATTTATGTAAGTACCCAAACAACAGTTTCAATATAATTGATTACTGTTGTAAAACTAAAAGGTAACTGTAATATAATATTAAAACAATAAAGACAACTGCAATAAAATACCTAGTGACAAATTAATTAATTAATTGCACTGAATTATTTTAAATTAATAACAGTACTTCACCCCAGCTGTTTGTAAATACACTTTAATATAGCAGCTTAATTTCAAGTCAATGTGTCTCCTAAAATGACCATCAACAAATACAGCTGAAACAAATGAAACATACAAATAATATGTTATTATTATATAAAAACACCTATCATTTATAATAGTGTCACTGCCAGCACAGCTGAACCCTCACTGTTATAACTTTTTATTATTAATTCTATCATAAAGATAATTGTGATTTAGCATCAAAACTGTATAGATGATTACAATAAAATAACACTAATTAATAATTGAAAAAATATTAATTTAAATTACAATTGTACTTCCCAGTTCACACCAATATTTTTTAAATATAAAACTTAAATTACCACGTTATCAAGTACACATAACAAGCCCCATTATGTTTTTGCAACTGTTTTCAAGAACAGGTCAGTTTCTTCCTCTACCTCTGGCTCTGCCAGTGGTGAACCTGTTTGGCCAGTGCCAGTGTCACAGTGACAGTAGATGCAGTAAGCGAATCGTCATCGTTAATCAGTCACGTCGTATATGTCACTTCTTGACGCTGTGGCCGCAGTTACTTAGTAGATTCGGCAATCGATGGCGATTCGCTTCGACTGTAACTTTATGTCCACTGCTTGCTCATTGTCGAATATTTCGATAGAACACGTTCTCGAGTCAATGGCAATGCGACGTTGTCCACGACGTCGACGACGTCGACATCACATGCCGTACGATGAAAGTTGATCATCACGTTTTGATAGCTTCTTGATTGGTGACATGTTCGATGTATTTCCCTCACTATCTTTGAGACGTTTCTAGCATAGCAGACAGTCTTTGTTGGAAAAGTGCCAAATTAGCGATGAACGTTCGACACGTTGTCGTTCGTCTTGGTTCTGGGCGTCGTGTACGGCAAATGGTGGCGCCACCAACCAACAAAACAGCGCCACCAAACGGAACCCGGATAAACAAAGCCTCCGCATCGCGCTCGAATAATTATTTATATTAACAATATTATTATTAAACTAGTTTAATAAATACTAGTGCGTGCAATAAACACTCTATAAAAATGATATTGGATGTGTGTTTTTGTAACCGTAAGTAAAGTTGGGAGAAAGATGACATGAATGAAACCCATAATCATATGCACCTTCTATCGTGCCCCACATGACTCTCAAGGAACTCACATTGAAGAACTAGATCTATCTCTATCTAAATTAGGAAACAAAATAAACACACATAATGTCATAATTACCGGCGATTTCAATCTTCCTAACATAAACTGGGAAAATCACCATGTCACACCTAACAGTGGATATAGTACAGTTGCTGCCAACAAACTACTCTCCCTCGTAGAGGAACATGGACTAATCCAACATGTCAATGAACCCACACGTAAACAAGGAAATGCCAACAATATCCTAGATCTTGTCTTCACAAATAGACCTGGGTTAATAAAGAAACTAAATGTAGTAGACGGCATAGCAGACCACAACACAATTATCATTGATGTAAATATCTCACCCAAACGCAAACATCGCCCCAAACGAAAAAATTTCATCAGAAATAAAGCTGACCACCTTAACATCCAGAAATCTCTCGATGACTTCACACATGAATACTTCTCTTTAAACCAAAACATGACAGTCAATGACAAATGGAACCTTGTTTCAAAAAAATCATCAACATTATGAAACACTATGTACCAGTCCGTCTTACAACTTCCAGATACAACCTTCCCTGGTTCAATAAAGACTTGAAAAAAATGTGCAAAAGAAAGAAACGATTATATAAGAAAGCAAAAATATATAGAAATCCAGAAGACTGGCAAGAGTTTTGTAACATCAGGAAAGACATGCACAAACACCTTCGTTCTGCTAGACTGTCCTATATAAATCAGTTCCTAACAACTGCAATAACAGACAAACCGAAAGCATTCTGGAGTTTCATTTCCAAACTTAGACAAGATAACCAGGATATTGGGGACCTCAACATTGCGGGAAACATAATTAGCGATGACAAGCAAAAAGCAGAAGCCTTAGGCAATCAGTTCAAAAGTGTCTTTACATATGAAGGAAATTCCAAGCTGCCAAATCTGAATGACAGCCCACATGGAAAAATACCCGAATTAACAATTTCACTTAAAGGAGTACATGACCAACTATAAAAAATTAACACCTCTAAATCGCAAGGACCAGATGGCATTCCACCATGGTTTCTAAACAGATATGCCTACCACCTAACACCAATAATACATGATATCTTCCAATCATCAGTTGACTCTGGTCAAGTCCCCAAAGCCTGGAACGAAGCAAACATAACAGCAATTTTCAAGAAAGGAAACAGGGCAGAAACTTCAAACTACAGACCAATATCCTTAACACCTGTGATTTCTAAACTTCTTGAACACATAATTCATAGCCACATCATGAAACACCTTGAACAACATCACATCCTAACTGACCACCAACATGGTTTTCGTGCAAAAAGATCAACAGAAACTCAATTAATTCAAACTGTCCATGACATAAGCAAATATCTAGATGAAAAGAAATCTGTAGACATGGCCATTCTAGACTTCACTAAAGCATTCGACAAAGTTCCACATAAAAGACTAATCCACAAACTAAAATACTATGGCATCACAGGCCCAATATCGTCATGGATAGAAAGCTTCCTTGCAGAAAGAACTCAACAGGTTGTAATAAATGGATCAGCATCCAAACCAATTAAAGTCACCTCAGGGGTACCACAGGGAACCGTACTGGGGCCCTTACTTTTCTTACTTTACATAAATGATCTACCCAACAATCTCACTTCAAACGTTCGCCTTTTTGCAGATGACTGCCTACTATATCAACCAATTAAATCAGCCAATGACATTTCTCTCCTCCAAAATGATCTAATCAAACTTGAGGAATGGCAAAACACCTGGCTTATGAAATTCAATCCCACCAAATGCTTCACAATGACATTAGCCTCAAGAAAACCGACACCAAATATTTACACCTTCTGTGGCCAACAACTTAAATCTGTTCAATCACATTGTTATCTTGGTGTACAAATATCAAATACATTAAATTGGACAGCACAATGCAACTCAGTCGCTAGGAAAGCACAACAGACTCTAGGAGTCATTAGGAGAAATCTAAATAAATGCCCAACCCACATTAAGTCAATAGCCTACACAACGTACCCTTGTCCGACCAATACTTGAATATGCATCAGCATCATGGGATCCACACTGCCTAAAACACATTAAAACCTTAGAAAGAATCCAAAGACAAGCTGCCAGATTTTGTACTCATAACTATTCTAGAGAACCAGGAACAGTAACCCAACTTTTTAAAGACCTCCAGTGGGACACCCTCCAAACAAGAAGAAACATTAAAAGACTTAGCATAATATACAAAATGGAACATAACCTTATAGATATCCCGCTAGATCACTATATCCAACACAACACTAGAACCTCACGTAAACATGACGGTCAGTTCTTGCAAATTAGATACTCTGCAAACATATTTGGTAGCAGCTTCTTCCCAACAACAATTCTGTGGCGCTCTACGAAAAGCAGTCGGAAGTCGCTGAGCGTAATTCCCGGTAAACGCGTCACAAAGCTAAATATGAGTCATCTGGTCTATTTTGAGGTTTTACTTCTAAGATTCACTTAAATTCTTTATTTATGCACTCCAGAAAGGATATCTTTCTTTTCAAAGTCTAAATAACACTTTTTCGTGTTTTTGCAACATCGATGATAGTCTCTTTTTCGTACGTTATTTGAAATAGTTGCGCACTATTTCGCGAACGCTTACATCCATGATTCCGTATTCATCGTAGCCATGCGTCACTTCGTTAGAAAGCTATTTTAAGTGCGGATTTCCCTAGCGGCAGTGCGCATGAATACAATGAAAATGGTTTGTGTGCGCATTGAATATTCATTAGAGTTCACGTACTTTGTCTTCGGAAAGTTACAGTTAGATTGGAGTGTTTTTGGTTATCGATAAGTGACTATTTTACTGGATGTTACCGCCTTTTACATGTGATATATAAAGGTGAACTTTGTGCCGTGTTTTCGACACGAAGTTAGCACACTATCTTGTGTGTGGGAAGAATTTAGTGCTTCGTTTGGATTTTACGAAAAATCCAAGATGGCAGCCTCCGTTGTGGATTCCGATGCAGTCGATGTTGCGGATTGTTTGAACGCGCTGTCTTCGTCGAAGACCAGCACGTGGACGTCGCGCCGCAAGAAGCGAACAATAACGGCTCTTTTCAGAGCCAACAGACACAAACAGCTCTTTTCAGAGCTACCCACATATTTGTGAAAGAGATTGCTATCATTGAGGTGTTTGTTTCATATGCATATCAGTAATTTCCTTTGCATATCAACTCAATAAAAAAGCATTCTTCAAATTACAATTTGTTTTCAGATACCTTATTAAAGGTTTAATAATTTCAGTTTCACCCGCAATATTTGAATAATTTTAGCTAAATATCAATTAAATTGTATTGAGAGCTGCTTTTGGTTCCTATAGAGACTTGCAAAACATTAGTGTTGGGCTTAAAATTGATGCCAATCATAGTCTGAAAAATTTCCAACTTTAAAAGTAAATTTTCTCCTTAAGTATTTTTAGACGGGTACTCTCTTTAAAGTATCATAACTCCAGTTGTACTTGGAATATCTGGATAATGAAAACTGTTTTGGAAAGAGAAATGGTGCTGCTATCAGATTCAGCAGTAAAACAGCATTGTAATTTTTTGGCCATGTGACCCCTCAAACACTGTCTCAAGTAAATCACTAAAATCATTTCAGAATAGTTTAATCCAACATTTTAACAATTAAGTCAGATGACCCACCATGCGCACTGGCGTGATGTGTCCCTAGGACATTTTGCCAGTTAAGATACAGATACAAACATAGTAGTGCCACCAAGCGAGAGCGTCACGTACGATCCTTGGTTTGGATAACGAGGCTAAGCGAAGTCTGACCTAGCCTAAGATCGCTCACAGAAAACAGTTATTATACAGACTAACTCTACAATAAAGTTTTAGAAAACAATTCACATTTTATGTTATATTATTTTTAAACAAACACGCCTAAGTCAATTTAGGCTGCGAAGCGCTGTAGTGATAGCTCCCGTAAACAACGTCGTCATCAACAACGATGTTGCGTCTTCGCATCGACATCGTCGAATGGACTCGATGTAAAGTATCGAAGGTATCGAAGGTATCGAAGGTATCGAAGGTATCGAAGGTATCGAAGGTATCGAAGGTATCGAAGGTATCGTAGGTATCGTAGGTATCGTAGGTATCGAACAGTGGGCGTTCGATACCAAAAGTATCGAAGTATCGCGATACCACGAAATATCGGTATCGAACTTTCGCAAGTATCGCGATACTTCGATATATCGAATATCGAACCAGCACTAACTTATATATTGTATTTCAAATGTTTTACTACATCGTACTCACCCTTTGTTGTATATTTGTACCACATGACCTCGTCTATCCGCATACTACATGCCACGCAAGCGGCGAAACCGGAGAGCCTCTCCGTGCTGTTCTTTTTTATGCGGAGAGATCACGTGACCTCTCCGCATCAAAAGAATGGGAAATTTCGCTCTGCAGAGAGGCAAATAGAATATGCCCCTTATTGGCAAACATGTTTTTTTTATACAAAAGTGAGTACAATAGGTTACTGCTGCAACAGTTATGGTTTGTACCAGTTTCAACAATTTCAATTATTGGCACTGTTCTTGATACGCTATGGCTAAGACACAATTTCCAGGGGATAAACTTTCAAGCTCAATATTATTTTTATTTTGAAATTTTCTTCAACATGTTCGTTAAAATATGATTGCTAAATAAATTAAATTAGTATGTGTTATCATAAAAGATAAACTGCTGTTAAGCAAACATGTAGTATGAATGGTTAAAGTACAAATATATTAGAAGGCACACGTTATGCATTTGAAAAAATATGTCAAAATACTTAATAACAGTTTTGGCAGTGACTAAGGGGAACATAGCAAACATACAACAGTATTCTTTTCATTGTGTAAAGCGGTTCTTCAAAATGGAAAGCGGGGACAAAAATATACAAGTTACTGTAGAATGTCTCACATACGCTTTCAGTACATCGGCAACTTGCTGTCACCCTTTAATCCGCTGCTGATGCACAGTCTTCGTTCCACATCCCTTTAAACTTCCCTTCAATCCACTGTTGATGCACAGTCTTCGTTCCACATCCCTTTAAACTTCCCTTCAATCCACTGTTGATGCACAATCTTCGTTCCACATCCCTTTATACTTCCCTTCAATCCACTGTTGATGCACAGTCTTCGTTCCACATCCCTTTATACTTCCCTTCAATCCACTGTTGATGCACAGTCTTCGTTCCACATCCCTTTATACTTCCCTTCAATCCACTGTTGATGCACAGTCTTCGTTCCACATCCCTTTATACTCCCCTTCAATCCACTGCTGATGCACAGTCTACGTTCCACATCAACCAGGTAGATTTATGTTTCTGTGAAGGCGGGTTACGGAAATGTCGATGGTGGTCAGTAGGGAATTGAAACCACTGGCCCACGGGGCCAGTAGAATTAAAAAACCGGTGGCCTGAACTGGCCTGACAGCTTTAAAACACGCGTCGGGGCATCGGGCCAGTGCCAATCTCGAGCCATGTACTGTGGCATACATGTTTTGTTGGTAATTGAAAAAAGGAATAATAAGCAATTCGCTTCTTTCCTGGTTATAGATGATTTGTATGTATATATCCTGTGTTTATATTCTATATTGTTTCAGATCGGTATACTTTGAAGGTTGGCAAGACTTTTGTCTTCAGTCACATCAGACTCTTATGATCAAATTATTTGTCCATTGACTTTTTTCGTGAGAATCGCCCCTGACCATGTCAGTTTTTTGTTTAGATGAGATATGTCTGTTGCCACAATATTGATCTTATCATCCAGAGTTCCAGTAGTCACAGATCACAGTTAACAGTACAGATCTGTTTGGCGTGCCAGCTTGCTGAAGTCTGGTGCAGACACTGACTTGTTGGTTCTGCCGAACACACTGTTAGAGTATTGTCTCTGCCACTGCCTGTAGCCTGCAGTAGTGCCTGTATAACAGTGCACATGGACCACCTGGCATTGGTGGGTGAGTTTGTTTAACATGGCCTGTGCTTAGGACATCAAATTGGAGAAATGGACGTGTGCGTTCCCACACAAGTGGAGAATCAGCGGTTTCTCCAGCTCTTGCTAACGAATAGTGAAGACCGCATTCGTTTATGGCGATACAATCAGGACTGAAGATCTTTGTCTGCACCATATCCCTGGCCTCATTTGTGAGTGACTTGGCCAGCTAAGGGTGCACAGTGCACACTGTATGTGGTCTTGATAACCACGGTCTGATGACTGACCGTTACACCCTTTATGACTGGTCACTGCCAATCACATAGGAAGACCTCGCCAGAGGGAGAAGGTTCTTTCCCATGCTGGGACGGGCTGTGTCATGAAATTGAACGGGACAGTCTTCGCCCTCTCATCCCTCGTCTAACATTTATAGGTGACAGTGGGCTAGTGCTGGTTCGATATTCAAAATATCGAACTATCGCGATACTTGCGAAAGTTCGATACCGATACCTACGCAACGACTCGAGAACGTGTTCTATCAAAATATTTGACAATGAGCACGCACTGGACGTCTAGTTACAGTCGAAGCGAATCACCATCGGTTGCCAGATCTATTACTGCGGCCACAGCGTCAAGAAGTGATATACATGATGACGATACGCTTTCTGCATCTATTATTGACACTAGCCAAACAGGTTCACCACTTGCAGAGGCAGAGATAGAGGCAGAAACCTACTTGTTCTTGAAAACAGTTTCAAAATCATTATGGGGCTTGTTATGTGTACTTGATTGTGGTAATTTAACTTTTATATTAAACAATATTGCTGTGAACTGGGAAGTACAATTTTAATTTGTATTAATATTTTTTCTATTATTGATTAGTGTTATTTTATTGTAATCGTCTATACAGTTTAGATGTTAAATTCTAATTATCTTTAAGACACAGTTAATAAAAAAACAGTTATAACAGTGAATGTGAAACTGTACTGGCACTATTATAAATGATAGGTGTGTTTAGCAATAACATATTATTTGTATATTATGTTTCAGTTTAATTGTTGATGGTAACTTTAGAGGATACGTTAACTTGAAATTAAGCTGCTTTATAGTGTATTTGCAAACAACTGTGGTGATGCACTGTTATTAATTTAAAATAATTCAGTACAATTAATTAAAGTTTTTGTCACTAGGTATTTTATTGCAGTTGTCTTTATTGTTGTAATATTATGTTACAATGACCTTTTAGTTTTACAACAGTAATCAATTATATTGAAACTGTTGTTTGTTTAATTAAATAAAATGAAAATTGCATATTAATCAATGTTTGCATGACTAAAACTATCATATATTTCCCTACAAGTGGAACATTGTGTGTGTTTCTGTGGCATTACTCTAAATGGATAGTGTGTTTCTTTGGAGATCTCTACTGTACTGAATTAGACTTACAAGGTTAAAACATTCTGGTATCAATTGATATCGAAGAATTCTGGTATCGAACCAGCAATATATCCATCTATATCGAAGAATTCTGGTATCAAACCAGCACTAATTCTGGTGCAAACTGTGCTTCTACTGTGAATTGTGTTCTGTGTGAATATTAGACATACAACGTAAGTATCGAGTATCGAGTATCGAGTATCGAGTATCGAGTATCGAACAAAATTCAGGTATCGATCGGTATCGAACAAAACCTGGTATCGAACCAGCACTACAGTGGACGACTATTACCGACTCACGGTATGCAATGGCTGGGGTGAAATTGACGAGAGTAATTTCTTACTATGCTCCAAGATTGTACCAGAATAACGGATATACACTAGGTCACCTACATCAAATGTTCTTTTGTGAACTGAAGCTCGGATATCATAATGTCTCTTCTGACGGTTTTGTGCCATACACAGGCTATTATGTGCTGCTGTGTTGATTTTATCAACCAGTCTCTTGAGATAATTTGCTGGTGAATGTCTCAGGGAATGTATGTTACAAAGTCCGAATAGGATCTCCTCAGGCATACATACTTATTATAATAACAGCATATTTGGCTTAAACCCAGTACTTTTAAGTTGATATATTCAAGATTGCACTCTCAGTATCCGATAATGGAACCTGTGAAGTAGATCCTCCACTTGGTCTCACAGACTACCTGAGTAGACTCTTGCTGAGGGGTGGAGGTGCAAGAGGCAACATCAACTGAAATGTGTCCATAAACTAGCATTGTATTGTGGCTGCTAAAATAGAATGCTATTGGATATGCCCAGGGGCTCATTATCACCTGGGTGTGATTGTTGGTCAGCAGTCCAAAGTGCTTCTGCTATTATTTTGTTTTTACATTTGCCCCAGTACTACACAGAGTGTTTGTTTTGACACCTTCGCCATTGTTATTGTCCTCACTAGTGGACCTGCTGTAGGTTGGATTAACACCTCTGTGTCTTGCCTGGTCAAACTCCCATTGTGGTGTTGTAACTATTTGACACTTGTCCCATTAGTAGTACTCTGAGTAATCACTATAACATCTACTCCACTACAATTGTCCTGACTTGTGGACAGATATAGAGTTGGTCTGCTATCGTTGTGTTTTAGTTGGCCGATACCCAAAAGGATGGTGGTGGACCCATGGTCAACGGGGTACACTGTATTAAGTTTCATGGTGATTTATTTATTCCATCACCCTTTCTGTTGGAAAGGGTGTGGAGATCACAATGAAGACTGGGGCTTTGGCTGGTGACTACCACAATGAAATGAGGGGGGATCACCAAGAGTTGTGAAAAAGAAATGCCTGGTATAAACATTGCGAGCACGAGTAATAGTTGCATGTGCAACAGGATGTGTGCACTGGTGTAAACATTATCATTGTAACTGAGGTACTAAGCCTTGTTTGTTACAAGAACTACTTAACTTGCTGCCACCTGGCACTATAATGCAGTGAAGCTCTGTCTTCTACAATGATGCGTCTGTTGAGAGTGTAAAAGCACTACTGTTTGATCGTTGTGTCTGTTGGGAGTGTGAAAGCACTACTGTTTGATCGTTGTGTCTGTTGAGAGTGTAAAAGCACTACTGTTTGATCGTTGTGTCTGTTGGGAGTGTGAAAGCACTACTGTTTGATCGTTGTGTCTGTTGAGAGTGTAAAAGCACTACTGTTTGATCGTTGTGTCTGTTGAGAGTGTAAAAGCACTACTGTTTGATCGTTGTGTCTATTGAGAGTGGGAAAGCACTACTGTTTGATCGTTGTGTCTGTTGATAAAAGCACAACTGTTTAATCATTGTGTGGATAAAAGCCATGTTCTCATCTTCTTGAAGATGGTCAGCAGGACACTTTAGTTGCCCTCATTTGTTCACAACAACCAGGGTTGGCATTGGGCATATAACCTCTTCAATGGGCTGCTAGGAACAGTCTTTATCTCATGGCCAATCAGGTCAGGTAGTTCAGGTGAACCTCGACAACTGGCTTAAGGCACACAAGTTACATTGAATAAAACATGTACTTAAGCTGTATTTGTAATAGACGTTTACAATATAGTAAACATCAGGTTAGTAAGCATATCCTTAATTGCATATGCTGAAATTATAAACATTACTTGTTTAATTGTATTATATCTGTAATTAATAAGTTAATGAATACAAGTTTAAGTTATGTTGGCCAGCAACTAAAGCTAATTGGCACATAACATGTAGCACAGTTTGATAGCTGTGCTTGCAACATGTTTAAACTGTGAAAAAAATCTGGTTCATAGGAAGTTCTGTCACATTTTTACACATTCAAAAGTTAAAACACAATTTTTTTGAACTTGGTAATAATTATTCATGAGTAAAGGAACATAGCACATTCTTTATGTGCCACAGCTTTTTGAATAGTCGACATTCCATGTTGAGGAAATAAATCCATCATATGTTTGTGCTGTCACCTCAGCCATGTGGATGTACGTCACATGACGGCTCCTCCCAGGGAACATGGTGACAACTATTTGTCCTTGATGGACACCAATGTTGTGGGAGTCCTCTATGCTAAGAGTCGTCTTCTGTACAGTGGTGGTTCACGTCATCTGTTGGCACAGTGTCTGTTGGCACAGTGTCTGTTGGCACGGTGTCTGTTGGCACGGTGTCTGTTGGCACGGTGTCTGTTGGCACAGTGTCTGTTGGCAGTGTCTGTTGGCACAGTGTCTATTAGCACAGTGTCTGTTGGCACAGTGTCTATTAGCACAGTGTCTGTTGGCACAGTGTCTATTAGCACAGTGTCTGTTGGCACAGTGTCTATTAGCACAGTGTCTATTAGCACAGTGTCTGTTGGCACAGTGTCTATTAGCACAGTGTCTGTTGGCACAGTGTCTATTAGCACAGTGTCTGTTGGCACAGTGTCTATTAGCACAGTGTCTGTTGGCACAGTGTCTATTAGCACAGTGTCTGTTGGCACAGTGTCTATTAGCACAGTGTCTATTAGCACAGTGTCTGTTGGCACAGTGTCTGTTGGCACAGTGTCTATTAGCACAGTGTCTGTTGGCACAGTGTCTGTTGGCACAGTGTCTGTTGGCAGTGTCTGTTGGCACAGTGTCTGTTGGCACGGTGTCTGTTGGCACAGTGTCTGTTGGCACAGTGTCTGTTGGCAGTGTCTGTTGGCACAGTGTCTGTTGGCACGGTGTCTGTTGGCACAGTGTCTGTTGGCAGTGTCTGTTGGCACAGTGTCTGTTGGCACAGTGTCTATTAGCACAGTGTCTGTTGGCACAGTGTCTGTTGGCAGTGTCTGTTGGCACAGTGTCTGTTGGCACGGTGTCTGTTGGCACAGTGTCTGTTGGCAGTGTCTGTTGGCACAGTGTCTATTAGCACAGTGTCTGTTGGCACAGTGTCTGTTGGCAGTGTCTGTTGGCACAGTGTCTATTAGCACAGTGTCTGTTGGCACAGTGTCTGTTGGCAGTGTCTGTTGGCACAGTGTCTATTAGCACAGTGTCTGTTGGCACAGTGTCTGTTGGCACAGTGTCTATTAGCACAGTGTCTGTTGGCACAGTGTCTATTAGCACAGTGTCTGTTGGCACAGTGTCTGTTGGCAGTGTCTGTTGGCACAGTGTCTATTAGCACAGTGTCTGTTGGCACAGTGTCTGTTGGCATGGTGTCTGTTAGCACGGTGTCTGTTGACACAGTGTCTGTTGGCACTGTGTCTGTTGGCATAGTGTCTGTTGGCACAGTGTCTGTTGGCATAGTGTCTGTTGGCACAGTGTCTGTTGGCATAGTGTCTGTTGGCACAGTGTCTATTAGCACGGTGTCTGTTGGCACAGTGTATGTTGGCACAGTGTATGTTGGCACAGTGTCTGTTGGCACTGTGTCTGTTGGCACGGTGTCTGTTGGCACTGTGTCTGTTGGCACGGTGTCTGTTGGCACGGTGTCTGTTGGCACAGTGTCTGTTGGCATGGTGTCTGTTGGCACAGTGTCTGTTGGCACGGTGTCTGTTGGCACGGTATCAGTGTATTGTTTGGTGATGTATTTGCATCCTACCAGCTCAATGCAATGTAGACCAGAGATTCCAGGATTTGGCCCTGCTTCTGCAAATACCATGTCCAAGTGTAGAGATGGAGCCAGTTCTCCTGAAGATTCAGCTGACACCAGAGTGACCTTTACGGTTGAGTGTTGACCTGTCTGGTAACTACTAAAAGTCAGCTGCATCATTGATGAATCGGAAGTGTTTATTGACCCATAAAAATATACATAATACAAAATTCCACAAATCATCTACAGCAGAGATTATGAAATAATATTGCATTAATGCCGCAGTTCACTAAAATGACAAGTAATTGCTTACACGTTTTTAAATAAAAAAACAGCAGAAAACTAATTATCAGTAATGATGAGTTATTGTTGTAGAAAAACTAAACAGGGGTCAAGGAGACTGTCACTAGGACCATTTTGGTCACTCTTGTTAATTAAATCACAATTAAATACAGTTGGCTATCTTGACCACTTTCAATGGGATTATAATAAACACATGTGCATACTACAGTAAATAACTTTAATAACACCAACATTATAATGACATTACATGTAATAAATGTCACAAATCTCAACAACAACAGCAACAGAATTGGTACATTAAATATCTTATCAGCTTGCAAATGATTACAATTTCATAGGTTGATAACAGTTCTTAGTATATATACAATTTACGTAGGTATCTAAATTAAAACCCTATAAAATAGTACAATGATTGTTAAAACTGTCCACATATATAACATTTGATAAAGATCACATTATTTTGTAATTCTGTAAAAAAGGATTCACTTCCTTGACTTCACCTGATCTGTGGCAGAGAGTTTGTGTGCAGCACCTATCCCATCTACAGACCCTTTCCCAGCAAATTCCAGATAACTTTGATGTCATGTCATTTGGAAAGTTTCTTTTGGAGGGAGGAGCTGCATCGCATCCAGAATATTCAGAGCAGGTCAAAATTCGTGGTACTTAATTACAGAAATATTATGTTCTAACCTGGTGTATGTTACCTTGTTTCCACAGCATTTAAAACGAATGTAAGAGAGTTAGAATAAGACTTCATTACGGATGGATTTCTATCAGGTACTGAATTGTACCTCGCATAATGCCCACGACATTAAACAATGTGTTATTATTACACGTATACATTTATGTCTATATAAAATAAAATATGCACTTGTTCACTCTTCATTGCACCTGTTCACTCTACATTGTTCCTGTTATCTCTACATTGCTCCTGTTCACTCTACATTGTTCCTGTTCACTCTACATTGTTCCTGTTCACTCTTCATTGTTTCTGTTCACCCTACATAGTTTCTGTTCACTCTACATAGTTCCTGTTCACCCTTCATTGTTTCTGTTCACCCTACATTGTTTCTGTTCACTCTACATTGTTCCTGTTCACTCTTCATTGTTTATGTTCACTCTACATTGTTTTGTTCACTCTACATTTCTCCTGTTCACTCTACATTGTTCCTGTTCACTCTTCATTGTTGCTGTTCACTCTACATTGTTTCTGTTCACTCTACATTGTTCGTGTTCACGCTACATTGTTCCTGTTCACTCAACATTGCTCCCGTTCACTCAACATTGTTCCTGTTCACACTATATTGCACCTGTTCACTCTGTATGAATCATGAAGTATAATCTGGTTACAGACAGTGGTGAATATTTGTGTACGAATTGTCAATTTTTTACTTTGTGTTCAACCCGTCATGGTAGTTTGAGAAGAAGTTTGCATTGAGTAGATCAAGTTGTACAGTAATGCAGTACAGGACGGTAGTTTCTCAAATGATCATGCAACACACATCTAAGTTCTTATTATGCTGTTGCTGACTTTGTGATTTAAGGTCATTGTGCATGTTTCATATCAGAAAAGTGCGCAGGGTGGAATAGTCATCTTACTGTGTGACAGGTGATTTGATACACTGAAAAACATATTGTAGTATAATTTAACTTACTTTGGAGCATAATTGTCGATGATGAGTATGACGTTTCGTCCCGTCAGCTACGGGCCTTGTTCGCATACTGGTGTCATGTATGTTGGCTCAGATTTCGGCGGGAAAATTTGGTTGTAGATGGCAGGAAGATGGTATCCCTGGTCTTTGTTCATGTTAGGGGCTCTCTGTTTGATATATTTTTATATATATATATATATATATATATATATATATATATATATAATATATATAATGTATTAAACATAAAATGAACACATTTCTTCTTCTTCCATATACCGCCTAGCATCAACATGCCGTTAAAAGCGGGCGAACTAGAAAATTTAGAAATATCGTTTTATTTATGTAAGAGAAGCAATAAGTGTATGAAAAATATGTGCAAAAGATATTTATGTAGAACTCTTTACAACTTATGTGTAATAATTTTCACGAAATGCCAAATGTTGATGTTACAAATATTAATATAATTTTAACGACTGTTTTCACAATTTAACAATAACGAGCCTTTAATTCTCAACATGTACCCAAAACTAGTGTGACAAACAGTGATGGTCTTGTTGACTCGATTAGACACCTTTTATTTACTGATAATTTTACCAAGCCATATTCACATGAACATCTTTTAGTTCATCTGTTAACCACTGCACTCTAATATATTGCGCGTCTCTTTATTTTAACTGATATACACAATATACACTGAGTTTTATATATTATATCATGCAACTGTATGTATTGTTACTATTTATCTTATTTTATCAGGTTTTTATTCTTCACCGTGAGTCCTTTATATGTGAATGTACGTATGAATATGTATGTAATGTTTCTTCTCTGGCAACAGAGGCTGAATAAATTAATAATAATAAGCCACTATCGGCTACTAAACATGTATGAACACTGGGAAGGCTTGATAGTCCAAATAAATGGTGGTAATCTATCCAAAAGCATAACGATCGGAAACATATACAGACCTCCACGAACAGATTTACTAGAACAAATGGTACTTTAATTGATAATTTCTTTTGCAAACGTAGTCAATCTATGTTGGAAAGTACTGCCGGGATTCTCATAAAAACTCTGATCATCAACCGTATTTTATGCTTATAAACACCTCATTAAAGACAGAACAGCCACCTAAATTTGTAAAAATTAATGTATTAAACGACGACGCTTAAAGTTAAAAATGAAATTAAGTCGTATGATACTTACAACAAGCTAAATAAAAGCCCAAATGCAGATACAAATTTAAATTATGACATAATATTTAATGATATTGTGAGGGCAAAGGACAAGCATATGCCAACTAAGATGGTGAAATTTAATAAGTATAAACATAAAAAAATCTATGTGGATTACACAAGGAATACTAAGATCAATACAATATCGAGACAAATTGTATAAACAACTAAAATTGACACATCCAAATTCTTCTAACTGTGAAATTATTAACATAAACCTAAAAACATATAATACAATATTAACACATACTATTCGTGCAGCCAAAAAAGGGTATTTTGAAAACAGATTTTATCGATTCAAAAACTATATAAAAATACCTGGAAAGTTATTAATGAATTTATTTCAAAAAAGCAAACACAAAAAACTACCATTTTTTATAGACAATGATACCAAAATAACTGATAAAAAGGATATTGCAAATAAATTTAATAATTATTTTACAAATATAGGACAATCCATTACACAAGGGATTAAATATAAAGGTAGCAAAAAATACAGTTATTATTTAAATAAAAATGTAACTTCTACATTTACTTTTGACTATATTGATGAAGAAACTGAGGAAAACTATAAACAACCTTCCCACAAAAAACAGCTGTGGATTTGATGGTATCTCAACAAAATTACTCAAAGTAATTGAACCTGTAATCTTAAAAAGTTTTATACTCTGGTGTACTCCCTGATAAACTGAAAATTGCAAAAGTTATTCCTATATTTAAGAAAGATGATCCATCCTTATTTGAAAACTATAGACCAATCTCTCTTCTTCCTACCATTTCTAAAGTATTAGAAAAACAATTTTTATACAATTATATTCATATTTCAACGAAAAGAAGTTTCTAAATGATAATCAGTATGGTTTTAGAGCTAAATATTCAACAGAATACGCTGCGATTGAACTAATTGATAGAATTGTGACTAAAATGGATAAAAATGATATACCAATTAATGTATTTCTTGACCTACCAAAGGCATTTGACACTATTGACCATAACATTTTACAAAACAAATTAGCATACTATGGCCTTAATGGCTCAGCCTTGCATTTGTTCAAAAGATACTTACAAAATAGAAAACAATTTACTGAAATTGAACAAATAAACTCAGACATCTTACCTATAACAATCGGTGTCCCACAAGGTTCTGTCTTAGGACCACTATTGTTTATTATTTATATAAACGATTTTTCACAAGCTAGTCAATTATTAGATTGTGTTATGTATGCCGATGACACTACATTATCTACCTCTTTAAATTCTCTGTGCGAAACGACACTCGATAATAAAAGTACAGAAACCATAATAAATGAAGAACTCTAAAATTAATGAATGGCTAAATATTAATAAATTATTATTAAATAAAAGCAAAACTAAATATATGGTTTTCCATATGCCTAATAAACGTATACAAGCACTTACACTTAAAATAGATGATGATTTATAATTTTGACATTAACAATTTATTTTACAAAATGATTGAGAAAGGGATAGATGATCTGGTTATTTGGTACTATGGGAAAGACCAGAATGTCTACTGACTGTATATCATAGAGGAATTCCCCACTGATGTCAACTTTAGCCAATAGCAGAGCCTAGCTAACATAGAAGCCTCTATAAACAACATAATGATCGAGTGGGTCACTGCTATGAAACATTGATAATTACTCTGATTCTTTCTCTATTTTCTCTTTCTTTCTCCCAGATACTGGACGGGGCCCTTTGCAGGGCGTTTAAAGTCCAACGAAAATTTGTGAGTCCTCTACAGGTTACACATTTACCCCCTGGATGGGATCTTCCCCGGCATAGACACCAGATAGAAGGGACCACTGGCTTTTAGTGTCTCTTCTGAAAGACACAGGCAAATGTGGGTGAACGAAATTGCCAATGTTTTGAAACGGCGGTAGGTGGGATTGAACCACCGTCCCTTTGACAGTCCAGCGCTCTACCACGCGACCACTGCTTCCCATGGATTGATTATGTTATGATACTGATAGTCTTAGAAAACAGTTTGCAAGATATATCTTCGACAATGAGCGTGACTTGCGAGTGCATTTCGAATGCATCAAATGGAGAAATAGAAGCAAAGCTGCCAAATTTGGAACAACGAATTCAATCATGTGCTTATCTTTCATCCACTGTGTGTATCGGATGTTTTATATTTTTATTCAATTTTTTTATGATATGTTAACACATTACGCAATTTATTAGGTCAATTGTTTATTCTATATACAGTTGCATTAGTCATCATGACCCTTAGGAAGATAAAATGTACATTTTATAAGGTTATCATTAATAAAAAAATATTATTAGATCAGGAATGGACTTCCAGACAGTGTAGTTGGTGAGATCTGTGAGAATGGTGCGCAGTTTTTTAAGAGTCGTACACATCATCATCTTATTTCTACAGTAGCTGAAAGTTCTTTGATATCTTTCTAAGCTGCTGTGAACCATTCATTGGCCCATCAGGACTAGATACATTACATATATGCCTGTACATGTGTATGATCTGTCCATGCCTAAAGTGGCTATTGCTCGCTAAAGCATTTAATTAAAAAAAGTATTTCAGTTGGAAATACTAGACATCCTCGTACACCAGGGGGCTCCACTGATTAACAAGTCTCAGTACCACAGTTTACTGGCAAGTTCAGTGGTTTTGGAAGTAGACGTAGTCATACACAATACTATTCAGTGAATTGTTTAACGGGTACGCTAATTATATCGGTGGCATGGCTGGAGGTGCAGTGGATAACACTGTCAAGTGCAGACACAGCTAGCTGTACCTTCATCAAATGTGTATGACATTGTCAAGTGCAGACACAGCTTGCTGTACCTTCATCAAATGTGGATGACACTGTCAAGTGTAGAAACAGCTAGCTGTACCTTCATCAAATGTGTATGACATTGTCAAGTGCAGACACAGCTTGCTGTACCTTCATCAAATGTGGATGACACTGTCAAGTGCAGACACAGCTTGCCTTGCCGGCATCAAATGTGGATGACACTGTCAAGTGTAGAAACAGCTAGCTGTACCTTCATCAAATGTGTATGACATTGTCAAGTGCAGACACAGCTTGCTGTACCTTCATCAAATGTGGATGACACTGTCAAGTGCAGACACAGCTTGCCTTGCCGGCATCAAATGTGGATGACACTGTCAAGTGTAGAAACAGCTAGCTGTACCTTCATCAAATGTGTATGACATTGTCAAGTGCAGACACAGCTTGCTGTACCTTCATCAAATGTGGATGACACTGTCAAGTGCAGACACAGCTTGCCATGCCGTCATCAAATGTGGATAACACTGTCAAGTGCAGACACAGCTTGCCGTGCCGGCATCAAATGTGGATGACACTGTCAAGTGTAGAAACAGCTAGCTGTACCTTCATCAAATGTGGATGACACTGTCAACTGTCAAGTGCAGACACAGCGTGCCGTGCCGTGCCGTCATCAAATGTAGATGACACTGTCAAGTGCAGACACAGCTAGCCGTGCCGTCAACAAATGTGGATGACACTGTCAAGTGCAGACACAGCGTGCCGTGCCGTGCCGTCATCAAATGTGGATGACACCGTCAAGTGTAGACACAGCTTGCCATGCCGTCATCAAATGTAGATGACACTGTCAAGTGAAGAAACAGCTTGCTGTACCTACATCAAATGTGGATGACACTGTCAGGTGCAGACACAGCTTGCTATACCTTCATCAAATATCAAATGTGGATGACACTGTCAAGTGTAGACACAGCTTGCCATGCCGTCATCAAATGTGGATGACACTGTCAGTTGTCGAGGTTCACCTGAATTACCTGACCACGATTGGCCATGAGATAAAGACTGTTCCTAGCAGCCCATTGAAGAGGTTATATGCCCAATGCCAACCCTGGTTGTTGTGAACAAATGAGGGCAACTAAAGTCTCCTGCTGACCATCTTCAGGAAGCTGAGAACATGGCTTTTATCCACACAATGATCAAACAGTTGCGCTTTTACACTCTCAACAGACACAACGATCAAACAGTAGTGCTTTTACACTCTCAACAGACAACGACCAAACAGTAGTGCTTTTACACTCTCAACAGACACAACGATCAACCAGTAGTGCTTTTACACTCTCAATAGACACAACGATCAAACAGTAGTGCTTTCACACTCTCAATAGACACAATGATCAAACAATAGTGTTTTTACACTCTCAACAGACACAACGATCAAACAGTAGTGCTTTCACACTCTCAATAGACACAATGATCAAACAGTAGTGCTTTCACACTCTCAATAGACACAATGATCAAACAGTAGTGTTTTTACACTCTCAATAGACACAATGATCAAACAATAGTGTTTTTACACTCTCAACAGACACAACGATCAAACAGTAGTGCTTTCACACTCTCAGTAGACACAATGATCAAACAGTAGTGCTTTTACACTCTCAATAGACACAATGATCAAACAGTAGTGCTTTCACACTCTCAATAGACAAAATGATCAAACAGTAGTGCTTTCACACTCTCAATAGACACAATGATCAAACAATAGTGTTTGTACACTCTCAGTAGACACAATGATCAAACAGTAGTGCTTTTACACTCTCTATAGACACAATGATCAAACAGTAGTGCTTTCACACTCTCAATAGACAAAATGATCAAACAGTAGGGCTTTCACACTCTCAATAGACACAATGATCAAACAATAGTGTTTTTACACTCTCAATAGACACAATGATCAAACAGTAGTGTTTTACACTCTCAACAGACACAACGATCAAACAGTAGTGCTTTTACACTCTCATCAGACACAATGATCAAACAGTAGTGTTTTTACACTCTCAACAGACACAATGATCAAACAGTAGTGTTTTTACACTCTCAATAGACACAATGATCAAACAGTAGTGTTTTTACACTCTCAATAGACACAATGATCAAACAATAGTGTTTTTACACTCTCAACAGACACAATGATCAAACAGTAGTGATTTTACACTCTCAATAGACACAACAATCAAACAGTAGTGATTTTACACTCTCAATAGACACAACAATCAAACAGTAGTGTTTTTACACTCTCATCAGACACAATAATCAAACAGTAGTGCTTTTACACTCTCAACAGACAACGATCAAACAGTAGTGCTTTTACACTCTCATCAGACACAATGATCAAACAGTAGTGTTTTTACACTCTCAACAGACACAATGATCAAACAGTAGTGTTTTTACACTCTCAATAGACACAATGATCAAACAGTAGTGTTTTTACACTCTCAATAGACACAATGATCAAACAATAGTGTTTTTACACTCTCAACAGACACAATGATCAAACAGTAGTGTTTTTACACTCTCAATAGACAACAATCAAACAGTAGTGTTTTTACACTCTCAATAGACACGATAATCAAACAGTAGTGTTTTTACACTCTCATCAGACACAATGATCAAACAGTAGTGCTTTCACACTCTCAACAGACACAACGATCAAACAGTAGTGCTTTTACACTCTCAACAGACACAACGATCAAACAAGTAGTGTTTTTACACTCTCAACAGACACAATGATCAAACAGTAGTGTTTTTACACTCTCAATAGACACAACAATCAAACAGTAGTGTTTTTACACTCTCAATAGACACAACAATCAAACAGTAGTGTTTTTACACTCTCATCAGACACAATGATCAAACAGTAGTGCTTTCACACTCTCAACAGACACATCGATCAAACAGTAGTGCTTTTACACTCTCAATAGACACAATGATCAAACAATAGTGCTCTCCCACTCTCAACAGACACATCATTGTAGAAGACGGAGATTCACTGCATTATAGTGCCAGATGGCAGCCAGTTAAGTAGTTCTTGTAGCAGACGAGGCTTAGTACCCCATTCACAATGATAATGTTTACATCAGAGCACACATCCTGTTGCACATGCAACTATTACTCGTGCTCGCAATATTTGTACCAGCCATTTCTTTTTCACAACTCCTGGTTATACCACGTCATTTCACTGTGGTAGTCACCAGCCAAAGCCCCAGTCCTCGTTGTGATCTCCCCACCCTTTCCAACAGAAAGGGTGATGGAATAGATATGAAACTAAATACAGTGAACCCTGTTGGCCATGGGTCCACCACCATCCTTTTGGGTATCAGCCAACCAAGACACAATGATAGCAGACCAACTCCATGTCTGTCCTCCCCACCAGTCAGGACAGTTGTAGTGGAGTAGATGTCATAGTGATTACTCAGAGTACTACTGGGACATGTGTTATGTAGTTACAACACCACAATGGGAGTTTGACCAGGCAAGACACAGAGGTGTTAATCCAACCCACAGAAGGTCCACTAGCGAGGACAATAACAATGGAGTAGGTGTCAAAGCAGACACTCTGTGTAGTACCAGGGCAACTGTCAAAGTAAACACAATAGGGCCTGCAAATCTCTGGCGCGAAAACGAGGTTGGGGACTGTTGGGGGCAGGAAGACCATTTTAACACATGTTGTGAGATGGGATTCTGTTATGTTTTCAGCTGCAATCATCACAGCAGCGTCAATAAGTGTTCGCTGTATAGGTTTCCCAAAGATGATGTCAAACGGAAGCTGTGGGAAAGACTTTGCAGGTAAGAACGATTATATATTATTTGTAAAATGTGGATGTTATGAAGAATGTGTATCATGTAGGAATCAATTTACAACTGCACAGTGCTCCTACTAATACAAAACATTATGCTTATTTATGTCATAATGGCGTGCTATGTTCTAAGCTATAATAATATACATGCATAAGTAATGTCTCAGTTAAAGAAATTGCATAAAAGCATGTCGTTTTATATAATGTACAAATAATACAAGATAAATATTTACATTTTACACATATTTGTTTTCAGGTTCACATGCTAAAGTAATCATAATGAAATCAGTTGTATTATGTGTCACTCAACAGAATCAGATGACAATATCTTTTCTTTCTGTGACACCTTATTTGTCACACTAGTTGATTAGTTTGAAGACTCAAGACTTCAATGGCTAACAATTCGTTATGTATAGCCTCCAGCAATTCTTTGTCTGAAAATGGTAAGAATTATTTATCAATTTTCATAAATTTAATGATGCATTAATTTGAAATAATTTAACACTATATTGAGGCCTAAGATGTATGACTGTGTTAACTGTATCTCCATATGGGATAAAAGAACATCTAACAATGCATATTTCTCCTAGCTCACCTCCTTCCCCATGCGCTGCTGTCGGTTCATTTAAAGTTAGTTCAGCGACACAACTTTAAAATTAATAAAATGTTCATCTACCATGCGTTCTCTGTAGTAAACATATTTTAAAATGGTTCTGCACTGCTACCTTTCTCCTTTCCTCGCTGCCAATGCTCTGGCCATGCTCTGACGTCATTTGCTCGAGTGAATCCTGTACAAACCGCGATTGCCTCGTGTAGCGGCCTTGAAGATTCACCTTGCTAATCTAGGTCCAAAATGGTCACGTGATTGAATGATCTTAGCTGTTCGATTGGTACTCGGGTTACTCATGTAGCTTAATCGAAGTCGGCCCTGAAGTAACTTGTCACATTGCTCATGAACATAGCAGCATAGTCGCCAAACGTCTGGCACCAATGACGCTTTCCTAGAGTGGATGTCCTGAACTGGGTGCATGGCATTCACCAGTGCTCTCTGGGCATATAACACCTTAACCACAATATCAGGATGCCACCTGTCCATGAATGCAACTGTCACACAACAGTCCACGCCTATATCAGTCAAGAAGACACCCACTTTGACATGCCTGAGATGTCACATCATCATCACTGTCACTGAGACCTGAGTCAGAGTGTCTGTCAACACACTCAGTGGGGACAGCCTGTTCAACATCAGAGCAATCATCTCCATTTCACCAGGATGCACACTGTTCCCGCTAGCAGACGACACTGCATTTGTTTACATGGATTCTTACCTTCATCGATTAAAGAGTTCCATTGATGCTGCGGATATTTATGAAAAAAACAGCGTCGCTTCATCAAACGAGCTCCTTCATTAGCACGCCATTGAGGATATGCTCAAGGTGGCATGCTCAGTTGAGTACATACTCAAGACATTTTATAACCACCGTGAGCATGGATTCTCTGCTGAGCATGAGATGTGAGTGTGAGCACAGAGTTAAGCATGAGCACCAAGTACGGTTTTATAACCTCAGGCCCAGCTCTCAACCGGGAGCATAAGCGGGTTAATGCCCGGCTCCCACAGAGTCACTTAAACTTCGTGAAATGCTTGCACATTGAGGGTGGCCTCACGGAGCACTACCCAACTTGGCAGATTACCAGTAACATGCTTGGTGCACCGCCTTGTAGGGGTCCCCAAGGTTGTGTGACCTTCTGGTGACAAGAGTGGGGTATCTGTCTATGAAAACGTATTATCATGTTTCATATGACATTTATTTGATTAACTGAGGTATGCTCGCATCATGTTTTGTTGGTAATTGTAAAAAGGAATCATAAGCAGTTCGCTTCTTTCCTGCTTATTTATGATTTTCTAACATGATTTGTATATATATATATATATATATATATATATATATATATATATATATATATATATATATATATATATATATCATGTGTTTGTATTCCATATTGTTTCAGATCAGTCAATACAGTTATTGGTATACTTTGAACACTCTGCAAGACTATTGTCTTCTGTCTCATCAGACTCTGCTAGACCTCTTATGACCAAATTGTTTGTCCATTGACTTTTTTCGTGAGAAACGTCCATGACCGTGTCAGTTTTTTGTTTAGATGAGATATGTCTGTTGCCACAATATTGATCTTATCATCCAGAGTTCCAGTAGTCACAGATCACAGTTAACAGTACAGATCTGTTTGGCGTGCCAGCTCGCTGAAGTCTGGTGCTGACACTGACTTGTTGGTTCTGCCGAACACACTGTTAGAGTATTGTCTCTGCCACTGCCTGTAGTCTGCAGTAGTGCCTGTATAACAGTGCACATGGACCACCTGGCATTGGTGGGTGAGTTTGTTTAACATGGCCTGTGCTTAGGACATCATATTGGAGAAATGGACATGTGCGTTCCCACACAATTGGAGAATCAGCGGTTGCTCCAGCTCTTGCTAACACAACAGCTGTTGGTGGCTAGTAAGGGAGTGCGGTGGCTCCGAATAGTCGAGAACGCATTCGTCTATGGTGATACAATCAGGACTGAAGATCTTTGTCTGCACCATGTCCCAGGCCTCATTTGTGAGTGACTTGGCCAGCTGAGGGTGCACACCTTAGGTGGTCTTGATAACCACCGTCTGATGACTGAAGGTTACACCCTTTACGACTGGTCACTGCCAATCACACGGGAAGACGCCATTGTCCACCACAGCCATAAGATTTACCCCACTGTCACCTCGCGAGAGGGAGAAGGTTCTTTCCCATGCTGGGACTGGCTGTGTCATGAAATTGAACGGGACAGTCCTCGCTCTCACTTCCCTCGTCTAACATTTGTAGGTGACAGTGGGCAACTATTTCTTACTTTGGTCCAAGATTATACCAGAATCATGGATATACACCTGGGCACCTATATCAAATGTTCTTTTGTGAACTGGAGCTCGGATATCATAATGTCTCTTCTGACGGTTTTGTGCCATACACAGGTTATTATGTGCTGCTGTGTTGATTTTATCAATAAATCTCTAGATAATTATGCTGTAGTATAAAACACTGTAGTGTATATATATATATATATATATATATATATATATATATATATATATATATATATATATGTATGTATGTATGTATGTACTTAGGAACTATGTTGTATATGGCAACAACAAAAATAAAATAAAAATATTAATTAATGTTTTACGTCATTATACTTACTCTTAATGTTAGGGCATATATATATAGTATATATATATATATATATATATATATATATACTACAGCATGTTTTATACTTAGGAACTATGTTGTATATGGCAAAAAAAATTAATTATGTATAAATATATATATACAAAATATATATATGTATATATATTTATACATAATTAATTATTAATAATTTTTTATTGTTTTCCATTCAAAAATTCCA